>CAEGAE010003488.1:0-58794 GCA_903067095.1 Girardinus metallicus
AAACTTCCAGAAAACTGTAAAACAGCTGAAACACTGAGTGCCTTTAAATCTCGACTAAAAACCCACCTGTTTAGAGTTTATTTGAAACGTAATCAATTACGAATTTAATGATGTCACTTGACATAATGTGATGCTTTTGATTGTTGATTCTATGTTGCGTGACTCTGTGCTTTTACATTTGTTATGATGTGAAGCCCTTTGAAATGCCCTGCTGCTGAAATGTGCTATACAAATACAATTTGATTTGATAGCAACCAATAAAACTCCCAGGAGCTTCCCAGTGAGCTCAGTTTGCTGAACATGTCGGGGCGTCGGAGAAGTTGACCCTTCAGGGATGAAGATGGTAAATGATGTCACCAGAATCTATAAGCAGACGTCCCCGTCCCCTCCCAAGCCCTAACATATACAAGGCATCAAAGGAATCCCCAGGAAGCTGTCAGGAGGAAATAGACCAAAGACCAAAAGTATAAATATCTCCTATGGATGAATACAAGCGGCAGCCCAACGGACAGTTGCTGGCCCGGCCTGAGCCGGTCAAGGAGCCAAGAAAGACGTTTCTTATTTTGGTCGTTTCATGTGATGGCAGCTTTTGATTTTCGTCCTTTTCAAGCTGCCTTAGAAGGAGAGGTCAGTCGCAGAAGGCATCCGCTGCAAAACGGGTTGTTTTTAGCTGAGAGGGACGAAAACTAGACAGATTAAAGGCGCAAACAAATTCATTCGTCAGTTGATTAACTAGTTCAATTTATTTCACTTACAAGATATTTTTCCCATGTTGTAAGTGAAAAACTGCCAGTGAAACTTGTTCTTTTTCATAAATGTTAAGGAATTATTAACTTAAAACAAGCTCTTATTTCAAGTATTTTTGGTCTAGTTTTTAGTGAAATAAGACAAACTAACTTAAAAGTAACTTTTCAGCAACATATAGAGGCTTGTTGTAAGTAAATAATTCTTTAATATTAATTCTGTTGTCAGATTATTTCATTTATAGCAAAACATTTTTCCCATGGAGAACTTTTCCAGCAATATTAAGAAATATTTACTTAAATCAAGCTAAAAAGTTACTTTTAAGTTAATTTATCTTATTTCAAGATATTTAAAATACTTGGTAACATTTTGTGTTTTTGCAGTGATTATTGTACAAATGGGACAGACAATGAAATTAGCCACCTGGTTATAATCTCATGTATTTACATGAAAATGTTTATCAAAATATTTGACCCCATTTTTAAAAATAAACTTGAACTTGAGGCTGAAGCCGTGGCAGCCGTAGAGCATCAGTTTTAGGTCTGCTGCGGAGACTCTGTGTTTTGTCCTGGTGTCTCGTCGAGGCGCCGCCGCTCTGTTTAGCTCTCATCCTCCCTCTGGCCTACATTCAGCTCAGATATGAAGCGAGCGCACCATGGTTACTGCCAGGTAAACAGCAGTCAACAGAGAGCTGGACCTGTGCTGTCCGCCTCCGGTCAGACCGAAGGAACTCGCTCATATCTGCTCATTTCGTTCAGATTAAAATCTCCTTCCTCTCCCCTGTTGTTGGCGTTTCAGCACTTTGTATTTGTTTATTTAAGGATCCGTCCTGGGATCCACACAACAAACATTTACAGACATTACAAAACGATTAAATGATTAAAATTAAGCACAAGATTTAAATCAACCACTTCAACAATTATAAATACTGATTTAATTTCCCTTTGAGATCAATAAAATATTTTTGAATTTGAATTTGAACATCTTACAAATATTGAAAAAGTATATCACAAAACCAAAGAAGGGTAGTAACTAATTACATTTACTGGAGTAACTTTTTTGGAAAAAAAACATATTTTTAGGAATATTTTTACTACACTGTACTTTTTACTTTCCCTTGAGTAATTTTATTATAAAGTATCTCGACTCTTACTTTAGTAAATTTTCTGTATTTTCTACCCACTGAATGAAAAACAAACATGTTTTAACCAAAAATTCACCAGACACAGACGCACACCTGCAGTTTTTGTTAAAGTTTTTTTATTGAGAGAAAGTGATTTGGAAAAATCTTCTTTGCCTGATTTTGGTATTTTTTATTACTTATATGAATTATTGTCATTTTGGTTTTTAAAATAACAGATTTCCACTTAACTTTATATTTTTGTCAGTCTGACGATGTAATTTTTACATGCTAAATGATTGATAATTTGATCAGTTACTCAGTACTTGAGCAGATTGTTTTCTACCAAATACTTTTTACTCTTCTTGAGTAACTTTGTGGACGGCAACTACACATCTGTTTTTTTTTTTTGTTGTTGCTGAAAAAGTTGATTCGAAGCAGTGGTAATATGAAAGTGATAATAGAGGTTCATATTAAAAATATGGGTATTGTAGTTGGGTAACAACTGTGAGAAAAGGCTTAGCGGTTTATGTAAAGTCCAGATTTTGTGAAAAGAAAACATTGTCCCAGCGATAATGTTCCCAAGACGTTTCTGCTACTAGAGTCCGATTATTATCCTCCGATAAAAGTTGGAGCATACGCAGCATATATCAACAAAAATTACATCCTATGAGAAGCTTATATTTAAGAATAATATTTATCATACTCCAGATATTTCCCTCTTCAAGGAACCAACTGATTGTGTGTTTTGGACCAAAGTAACGTTTAATTTCCCTTTGGGATCAGTAAATTTGAATGGGATTGAATTTGCTTTTGCTTCTAGTTCACTTGAAATGAGACAAAACTAACATAAGTAACTTTTTCAGCAAGATAGGCACTTGTTTTTAGTAATTAATTCCTTAATACTGATAGCAAAAGTTCTAGTTCCACTGGCAGATTATTTCATTTATTTCCAAATCGTTACCTAGCAACGCCAGCCAAGCCCAGTCCGTTGCCTGGCAACCCAGTTCTAGTTCCGCTGGCAGATTATTTTACTTATGACAAAACATTTTCCCCATGTTGTGCCAATAGAACTAGAACTTTTTCATCAATATTAAGGAATTATTTGCTTAAAACAAAAAGGAATCAAGTGTTTTGGGATCATTTTATTTTTCAGCAGGTGAAGACAAGAGAGCTTCTGTCAAACTCCACATGTCTCTAGTGTCTCCGTCAAGTTCACCAAGCAGGGAAGCATCTTATTCAAATTTCTCCTGTCGTTCCTCCAGACACGATGAGTATGGCTGTGAGGAGCTCCTTCATCAGCAGTTTGAAGCACAGACTGAGCATTATGCCGCTGTGCTGGTGGAAAACTTCGCTGGGTCATAGCGGTGTGTTTCTTGGCTCTAGTGGCTTCTGGGCCACCGGTTGTGAATATCTTAAAGGGGAACTATTATGCAAAATTCACATTTTGCACATTTCTGTTCTTCCATTTGGGGCTCAACTCAGCTTCTAAAAACAACCCAGGCGCCTAAATACAACATCCAGTCGGTTTTTGGCAATAAGATCTTTTTTTTTTGCCGTTACCTAGCAACCAAAGCTGCGCTCCAGCATGTTTGGTCAGCTGGTTTTACCGCTGCATGCTCTGTACAATGGCTGCTGGAAAAGACAAGAGTTTTGTTGTTGAAACCGCTTGCTGCATTATTGTTGGTTGTGCAGGAGGCCCAACTTCTGCTCTTCAAAGATGAATTGAGCACCTGTTTACAGCCATTTTTATGTGGTAAACGTTGAGTTGTGGGGGCGTGGCCAGGTGCTGCTTCTTTGGATTTAAAGTGACAGAGCTCATTCTGAAAGGAGCTGGAACTGAACTGCAATAGGCAGAACTGAGCAGACTGAAATCTCATTATCAAAGAATGCAAGTGGACGTCCATGTGTGGCTAAAAGCATAAAATAATCCACCTCTAAACCTGGGTTTTGCTGACTGTGGCAGCACCTTTGAAAACAGATGTTTAAAACGTTTTATTGGATTTTGATCTGTTTATAATTGAACTTCAGCTGAGTGCTGTGCAGTCCTTTAAAAATAAACGTAACTCACGCTTGTACACATCAATGTTCCAGCGATTTTTATCTCAAGAGATTTTCAACTGAGCTGAGAAACACATTCAAGCTGCACTAACGCAGGATTTGCCAGGAAAACAAGTGGAATATTGTTCTAAACCTGTGGGTGTCACACAATGAGCCGCCTGATTCTCCAGCTCTATTCTGTCCGTGTTGTTAACATGGAGGATCAGAGGCAGTCGGAGTCGAGGTTTCTTCAGGTCAAACATCCACTTTGGCCCCCCGTGTAATGAGAAACAGGCCACCACGACTATTCCTGTCTTCCATCTTTGGTATTTTCTCCCCTCCGGCTCCCTGTGAGAGACGAGACAGGGGCGACGCAGCTTAAATGCAGATGACTCGCTATCTCAGTTCTGCAAGAAAAAAAAAACAAGCACATCAATCTTACTTAAGACAAACCTCTCTCCCTGCGAAAACAGAGTGTCTTACCGAGTATTTTTGGTCTAGTTTCTAGTGCAAATGTCTTAATTTTTTTGTCTTGTAGTGTACGAACTTATTAGTAACTTTTCAGCAGACTATAGATGCTTGTTTTAAGTCAACATTGACTCAATACTGATGAAAAAGTACTAGTTCCACTGGCAGATTATTTCACTTATTTCACAATCGTTACCTAGCAACGCCTGCCAAGCCCAGCCGTTACCTAGCAACCCAGTTCTAGTTCCGCTGGCGGTTTATTTCATTTATATCAGGACTTTTTCCCTTGTTATCAGTGAAATAATCAATGGAACTAGAACCTTTTAATCAATATTAAGGAATTATTGACTTAAAACAAGCCTCTATATGTTGCTGAAAAGTTATTTGTAAGTTACTTTCGTCTTATTTGAAGTGAAATAAACTGTTTGCAATAGAAACAAGACCAAAAGTACTTGGTAAGATTTTGTTTTTGCAGTTCTGCAAAAGGCAGAATGCCAACTGACTGCTTAAACTCTTAACATATGAAAATTATTTGCTTTGGTTTCAGCTGAGCTCTGGTATTTCCTGGTATTTTGGCTTACAGAGCCTTTTAATATGTTACAAAACATGCAACGTTGCTGCGGTCCTGCACTTCTTTTTTTAAACCAGTGGAAATGGGAAATGGGCTTTTGGTTCCACACCTGTCAAAATGGAGGGCTGTCATCAAGTCAGTGATGGACCTTTGCAGGTATAAGCATAGTAATTACCCCGGCGGAGAGGGTTCTCATTACCCATGTTCACAGGCTGTATCCTTCAGCTCAGCATACGCAAACGCTTTGGAGCCTTAGCTGGGATTTTCCACTGGTCTGGGATGTCTGCTGGGACACTGTTTCTTGTTTTTTTGTTTTTGCGTGGAGAAACAGTCGTGTCTGATTGAACATCTGGTTTTTGAAGCGCCTTTGGATGCCTCGTGTTGCCCAGCTTGTTTACGAACTTTCTGAGGCCTTCAGAGAGGTTTGCCACATTGTCAGGAGAGGGATCGAAACCAGATAATTATTTGCATGTGAAATTAGCGTTTTTATGAAAGCAAATTTGTGTTGTCGAAAAGTGTTTAAGGGAAGCAAACAAAAGTGGTTTTGGTTTCATTCATCCTTCAAGCAAAATTCATTGAAATTTTGAGTCGAGTTAACTGATCAACTTTCATCCCATTTCATTCAAAAACAATAAATCTACAAACGTTTTGTCGCTAAATTATTGAATAAACAGACATACGAGCTCAAGAACAGACATTTATTGTTTTTAATGTGTTATTTAGGTTGTTCAACTATCAGATGCTAACTCCTTTTAGCACAACTTAAACACAACAATAGTCTTTTCTGCGTCCAATTACCAAGAGAAGCAACTTTGTCGTCTATCGCTGCTGATACTGCTTGTGCGTCAGATTTATGGGCCTACCAGAAACACTCAACAAAGGTTCCGGCTTTGTTGAGTGTTTCTATATATATAAACAAACGACAAAAATAATTGCGATTCATATTTGTTAAAAAAATGTATGCATTAAAGTTTACGCAATTAATCAAAATGAACGCGTTGAGGTTCCAGGTTCTTAAACCTTTGTAATCAGGTTTGATTACAAAGGTTTTTGGGTGTTTGAAGTGTTTTTGGGTTTCAGGGGTTGCGAAAATGAACAAGGTTGCTGGTTTCATATGAAGTATTAGGGCCATACGAAGAATAAAATAAAGTTACAAGAATAAAGTCGTATGAGAATAAAGTTAAAATAAAACAAAAGTGTTTGTCTTTGTAATATGTTATTTTATAGCATAATATAACAATATGTTATGATATTACAAGAATAAAGACAAAATAATACCAGAATAGTCGTATTATGAAAATAAGGTTGAAATAAAAGTCTTTTATGAAAATAAATTCAAAATAATATCAGAATAAAGTCGTATTTTGACAATAAAGCCATTAGACTTGTGACTTTATTTGGAGAATCAAGTCATAATATTATAAGAATAAAGTCGTAATATTGTGACTGTTTTCTTGAATACTACAACCTTATTTTCATAATACTTTGACATTATTCTCGTAATTTAATTTAATTTTTATTTTCTCAGCATGTACCCTAGCAATCCATCGTATCGCAGCAACATACCGCTATGCTAATGCTTATTTTTTAACCAGCATAAATAAAAGTGGCTCAAACGCAGCGGTTAAACCACGGTGTGCGTTATGAGTGTTTTATAGCCTCTGTTCTTTACGGCTGACGGATCACGTGTCCCTTCCTCCTCACTTGAAACAGCTGATTTATGTCCGGTCCTGGACACTTGTGGCTGGAATCCAAGGAATGTCAGACGCTCCCCTCCGCTGTGCGCCTGTCCCACGCTAACACACGGCGCCTCACCGGGCCCATGAAGGCCCACGGAGGCTCCCGCAGCAGGGCAAGGAGGCAGAATGTCAGGAATGTGAGAGGCAGCACAATAAATACGCTCTGTGGCTCCATCCCGCAGCTTGAGACTTATTTGTTTCCTGCTGGGATTGTTTGTAAGTTTTGCAGCTTTTCTGTGTCCCTCTATGGTTCTAATGGAGGAAAGAGAAAGTTCATGTTCTTTTAATTAAAGCTGCAGCAGGTAACTTTTATAAAAAATGTTTTACATATTTGTTAGAACTGTCACCATGTTGTGACAGTTTGAGACAGATAATCTGTGAAAAGATAAATCTCCTTTCTGACCTACTATTGCACCAAAAACAACCAATAATAGCCAGGGGGCGGGGCTTAATGCTGTCAATCAAACTTGTGTACTAAATATATTATTTACACAAATTTTTGGACATTTCTGAGTTACAAAAGTTAAAAATGTTTGACTTTTCAACCTCAATTTTTCTTTTTTTTATAGAAAATTTCTTACATTAATGTCAAGATATGTGTTTTCTTCAGAAATCTGAAATGTTCTTGTTTTTTGTAAAAAAAAAAAAAAAACATTCTGAATTCTCAAAATTTCTCCATCTAACTCGCTGTCATGTTTATGTTTTTTCTCTCAGCTTCATCCTGCTTTTTGTTAGTGGATCTGTTTGTTTTAAGCACTTGACATCATATTTTAATAGGTAAAGAAACCAAACAAAACAAAATTCAAGGATATACTTATTTTGTACATTCACTGCAAAATAAAGACACATAATAGGAAAAATTAATTTATTTGTGTTACAATGTCAAAAACACAAATATGCATAGTGTTATGTGAAATAGTAAATTGGAACCACGTGTTGAACAACAAAAAGTGCATTATTAGATAAACTGAAGATGTTCTCTGTTAATCTGGAGGTCAACAGGAGAACATGAAAATGTTCAGCTGAAAATCAAAGGCACAACGGAGGTGAAACACGAAGCACATGCTGCCGGGATGGAAACAAAACAAACATAAAGACTCCATAGAAGCTAGAATACTTAGAAGTTTTGACAATAAAAACATAAGCAGCTTTGTCTACTGTAGCTGATTTTCATCTCAATGATATATCCAGACACCATTTTGATTACTCGGAAGTCTTAGTTTTAGCGATTCCCTTCTTGTCCGTCGCGGCGCAGCTTAAGGCCGGCTCTTCGCTGCGGGTTTATCCATGATGTTGAGCACGTCGTCCAGGATGGACGGGCCCAGGTCCAACTCGAGGGAGAGGAACGACCCCGTGATCTGGCCGAGGGAATCCTGCGAGCCGCTTTTCTCCTTGGAAAGCTCAAACTCAAAATCGCTAATGCGTCCCTCCTCCACGCCGCTGTCCCTGTCCACCCAGTCCTTGTTGCACTTGGACAGCTCCTGCTTGAATCCCACGGTAATGTCATTGTTAAAGTATCCGTTTCGGTTGAAGACGTCGTTGTTCTGGAAGTCCATCTTGTTGTCGAAGCTGTCGTAGCTATCGCTGCTAGCGTTGCTGTTTAAGCTGCCATTAGCTTTGCGCGAGCTATTGTCGCTGATAAAATATGGCGACAGCTTCTCAAATCTGCCCTCGCTCTTGTTTAGCTTGTTAGCCTTAGCAACCGCCTTCAAGGTTGACTTGTTTGCGCCTTCCAGCAGGTCCAAGAGGACGTCAGGTTTCAACGGGAGATCGGCGGACGGCGACGAAGGCTCGCTGTCGAAGACGTCCATGGACCTCAGCAGGGCGTCCATCTGCAGCATCTCTAGCTCATCGGGGTTTTCGGCTTTCAGAGGTGGCAACGGACTCATAAAGTCCTCCAGCGGATCTGCTGGCACCGGGAAGACAGTGGAGGAGATCAGTGGGAGGGTGAGCGCTTGGCTGCCCCCAATGGTTGGGAGTGAGATTGCATTCTTGAGGACCGGCGAGGGAGTTTCGGCGAAGGAGGCGTCGCTTGTGCTGTGCGCTCGCAGATACTCACTTTGGTTGCCATAGTGAGCGTGGACGTCCTTTTTTCCAGGCAGAAGCTCATACTTGCCCTGGAGGAAGGACATGTCTCCGAAGGCGTCTCGTTCTCCGCCTTTCCCGATGTGGATGGTGTGGCGGAAGTCGCCAAGCGGAGGGCTGATCATGTCAGGAGACAAAATGTCTCTCAGCCGACATTTTTTCCCCTTCTTGCTTCTGACGGGTTTCAGGTAAATGGGAGCTTTGGCAGGCATGGCTGTTTGTTGGGTTAATTGCGTCGGATGTTTAGGATGAAAATGCTCTGTAGGTCTGAACGTCACGGTTCCCCTGCGGAGGGGCTTCAGTTACGTTCTCAGAAACACTCGCCGCATGCAGGAGGCCAGGAATAACGGCGGCATTGATCTGGAAACGGCTCTCCGGTCGGCGGCGGCGGCGGTTTTCAGAGAGGGTACACTTTTCTGAAATCAGACAAAACAGAGACAAAAACGTGAGATTTCAGAAGTTTGCAAAGAAATAAGGGCAAAACGTTCACGACACTGTCGTAAAACATGATGTAACACCATGACAGTCTTCATGAAAATGACTATTTAATGTGTGTTTTAATGGAACTTTGCATTAAAAGCCCCATTATTTACCAAATAAAGACACTAATATTGACTTTATTAACGTCATAATATTTCGACTGTCAGATTATTATGACTTTGTTCTCATATTATGAATATTTTCATAATATTTCAACTTTATTCTCATACAACTTCATTCCTGTAATAAAGTTGAGTAACTGATCAAATATAAGAATTTTATGGTTGTAATATTATAACTTTATTCTCATTATTGCAACTTTATTCTTATGATATGATTTTATTTTCAAATGAAATAAGTATGAAAATACTTATTTTAGTCTTAAAATTATGACTTCATTCTCTAAATATTACCACTTTATTTTCATTATTTAGTTTTATTCATAGAGTTTAATTTGTTTTTGTTTGTTTTTTTGTAGTATGACCGTAATACTCTGTTGTTCATTTCATCCCCTTTTTATACAATTACATATAAAATGCATTGATCAGATTGGGGATGTTAAAGTATCGGGGAGACGCTGCTGCGGTTTTAGCTACTGTTTTGCCACAGTATGACGGATTTATTAGAAAGAAATCATTACGACATGCCCCAGAAATAAACTGTCAGCATCCTTAAAGAGTTAGGAAAAAATCCTCTTGTCTCGCATTTGAGAGCAAAGGAGGATCAGGCCTAAATCTGCAGACTTTGCTGCTGCATCCACACATCTTCTGGTCTGCGCCAGCTCTGGATGTGCTAATGTGGAACAGCTGGGCTGCAGATTGGGAGCGAGCGGCGGCAGAGAGGGGGATCAGAGCAGGACAGCCTGTTTTTGGAGCGAGCTACTGCTCCAGCGTGATAGAAAGAGCTGCACCAGAGGAGGGCAAAGAGGGGAGGAACGGGGTTTACAGGGCTTTACGGGGATTGTGTGAGAGATAAGAGTGAAGAATTACAGAGCAAAGGCATCTTAGGAGGGAACAGGATGCAGAATGTGAACTGGTTTTTCTTTGAGGAGCAAATCTGTTATAACCATGAGATCAGAGGTGGGTAGAAAACAAAAAAAATGTATTCAAGTTAGAGTAACACTACTACAACATATTTTTATTCAAGTAAAAGTCAAAAGTAGCTGCCCAAGCAAGAGTAAAAAAGTTTTTGGTAAAAAGTCTTAGTAACTGATCAAATTATCAGTCATTTAATATTTAAAAATTACATTATTTATATGAATTATTGTCATTTTGGCCCTTAAAATACCAAAATGTTCACTTAACTTTATATTTTGTCCATCTGCACTGCAAAAACATAAAACCTTACCAAATATTTTTATCTAGTTTCAAGTGCAAATATCTTATCTTACTTGAAATAAGACACAACAAACTTAAACGTAACTTCTCAGCAAGAGACAGGAGCTTGTTTTAAGTAAATAATTCCTTATTATTGGTGGAAAAGTATTTGTTTCATTGGCAGATAAATTAACTTATAACATGGGAAAAATGTCTTTTTATAAGTGAAATATTCTGTCAGTGGAACTAGAACTGGGTTGCTAGGTAACGCCTGGGCTTGGCTGGCGTTGCTAGGTAACGATTGTGAAATAAGTTAAATAATCTGCCAGTGGAACTAGTAGCTTTTCAACAATATTAAGGAATAATTTACTTAAAACAAGTCTCCATATATTACTAAAAAGTTACTTTTAGCTTAATACAGTTGAAATAAGACAAAACTAAGATATTTTCACTAGAAACTAGACCAAATATACTTGGTAAAATTTGTGTTTTTGCAATGCAGATGGACCAAAATATAAAGTTAAGTGAAAATTTTGGTACTTTAAGGACCAAAATGACAATAATTCATTTAAGTTACAAAAAAATAACAAAACCAGGCAAAAGTAATTGTTTGTAAATCAGTTTCTTTCAATGTAAAATTTATGAAACTTTATCAAAAAATGCACGTGTGTGTCTGTGTCTGGTGAAATTCTGGTTAAAACTTGTTTGTTTTTCATTCAATCGGTAGAAAATACAGAAATTTTGCTCAAGTAAGAGAAGAAATACTTCATAATAAAATTACTGAAGTAAAAGTAAAAAGTAAAGCATAGTAAAAAATACCCCTACTTAAGTAAATGTAACTGAGTAAATGTATCTATTTACAACCCAACTGCATACGATCACCAGCTAGGATACAGGAATGGAGAATTTGGTAAAATTGAGGACATTTTCCATTTTAAACCCATCGGAGAATGTCACCAAGTTTAGAAACTAATGGAATAGAAGAACAGAGTCAGTAAAACGGCTTGTGGCTGAAGGGAGGTGACAGCCTGCGAGTAAGACGAGCGCGTTCCCATTTATAGGCATATTTAATTAGCAGAGAGTGCCTGGCCAGACTGGTACACACCTTAGAGTTCACTCAGGAAAACATCTACTTTCCTGCAGGATCTGACCGAACCGCCGCTCCGTTCTTATCTGAGTCACTTAACAAGTTTGTGTTTGTTCAGGAGGCCCATTAAGGGACACACACACACACACACATGCACGCACACACTGGGCGTTTGAATCCAAACGGCCTTGGCTCTCGTCACAACTCCTCCGTTATTTGAAAATGAGGTTTACGAGGCGAAATCTCTGTTTATCACTCGATGAGCACATTGGTTTTAAATATAGCTCTGACAGCCGGCAGAATGTGTGCGAGCGTGTTGAATGGGAACTTAACTTGAGGGCTGGTGAGAGCGTTTGTGAGAGGTGGCGGTGAAAGGTGCGACACGTGTGAGGCAGAAAGTGGGATGAGGTAGAAGTTAGAAGAAGGAAATACAGCAAACACTGCACTTGGTTGTTTGTTTTTAAATTAAAATTTTTATTTTGGAACAACATGAAGATGTGAATCATCTATTCGCATGTTCATGCGAATAGATGATTCACAGTTCTTACACTGTAAAACAATATTTTACAATTCTCTTTCCAGTGGACTGTATGAATCCTGACGTATATTCAGAGTTCCAAGTCTGAAGCAGAAGTGATCTGCACCATCTTGGAAGGCAGGTTCATGCGGTTCGAAACAAACGAAAAGAAAATATCTTGACCAATGTGTGAGAGAAAGATACATGAACAAAATGGCTGCTGTTGGGATCGACCCGTATGAGACGGAGAAGGAAAATATGGCAGACGATGGCAGACAATCTGCCTCCGATCTCCTACTACGAAATAGTTAACTACTTAGTGAACAGGAAGAGTACGTACAAAATGGACGAATACAATCAATATTTGTAATGAACTAACAAACTTTGTGTGAATAACGAGGTTCTGGTCACTGGCAGAGTAAGTAAATGTAGTAACAAACACATAGGCTACATGTCTGTCTCAGCTAGCAGGTAAAGGTTACATCAGCCTAGCTAATTTTGCTAGTTTGGCATTAAGCACTACAGTAAATCACTGATATTTGTCTTAGTATTACACAAAGGTGGGTTAGACTACTCAAAAATTGTAATTGAGTAATTGTTGTAACATATTTGTTTATGTTATAGGAACGAAGCGAGAGCTAGCTCTGAGCTTGTTCATTGTTGTCATAGCAACTGCCAGCCAAGATGGCTGCCAGTTACAAAGTTCACAGACATGTAACATCTAACGAGAGCTATGCATACTCTTTCATGTGTTTAGTCAATATCCAGTACATTTCATTCTTTTTGTTTTATTTTGTTTTTGCTTAGAACAGTTGAAAGAAAAACAATAAAACAAAACTTCAAAACAATAAAACAGATTATCTTAACAGAAGAGAGTAGCTAAAGAACGTTTTCATCAGTTTCAGATGAAAGTCCACCATAGTGTCCAACATTCCTCAAATCTGTCCTGTTTCAGTCTCAACGCAAATGTCAGTTCTTCCATTCAAAGAATGTTCATGTAGTGCAGGTATTTCATCATTCATTTCCGAGTAATTGCTTTTTTGCTTGTACTAAAGATATATGTTTTATAAAACCCTTTTACACAACTTGGTCATTTGCCCTGAAACACAGCTTAAAATTTTGAATCAGTATTTACTGGTAGTAATTTTGAAACAAGTCTTGTAGTTCAAAGAAAGAGTAATCCAATATGGATACTCTAAGGTTTCCACTTGCCGTCTATCAGTAGGCAACTGATACAGTGAAAGCCTGAAGGACTGACCTTCACGTCAGGCTTCATGCTGGAGGGTCAGCTGGGCTTAAACGGCAAGAATGAATGGAATTTGAGGGGACAGCAGCAAAACATGAGAGAAATTATAATTAGGTGTCAGTCTTCAGTGCCTTAGCTTTAATGAAACCTTAATCTGTTTCATTAAAGCTGGTTTCATCACCTATAAAGTTTCCTATCTCACCCGTTGAATTAGGTTGGTTTAAGTATAAAGTAATGAAGCGTATTTTATAAGACATTCAGTTTGTTATATCTTTAAGGGTTAATTATTATTTTGTTCTTATATTTAAGAATCCTTTGACCATTTGAGGATGAAAGAGTCCCCCCACCATTTAGTCAAATTATTATTTATTGAATTAAACAGAAAATAGGTCATGCTACCGACAGTTGGAGCCGCTCCAAGCCTTCTTGGTGTACAGATTTTCAGCAGCACACACAGTGTCAGCATAGCATATTATGGGATTACATTATGTTGTCATTGTGTCTTTTCTGCAAGATTTAATGAGCACGGCTATTGCCATCCTAGAAATTGAAATTTCTCCAATTGAAATTTAGGAGAAATTCAATGGTTAAATTTCAACCAAACCAAATCCTTTCCATTTTAGCATTGAAATCTGCCTGTAGTTTAGTTTTTGTAGTGAATTAACATTAACTGGAGGATGCAATTTCTAGTAAGCTTTATAGTGTCGAACTAGCGCGTTACGTATGTCACAACCAAACATTAGCAATTGGATAAAACTTAAACAGCGATACAGTTGAAAAGGGGACGATTTTTACCAAGCTAGTATTCAGTCAGCATTTTTATAAATCACATAGCAATCTTGCCAATACAATATGTTCAAAAGTAGTTTGTCAACCAGGCATAACTGGGGATCAAAATGCCTATTCATAATTATCAGACTGATAAAAATGTGAGGCTGGAGACCAACAAAGTTAATTGAGGTTGCTGACTGAGTGATTCCACGAGTCACTCAGTTGAACTGTTAATAGTTGAACAGGTGTATTCTAGCAAAACAAGCCCTAGATTCACACCATGCTTTTGGAACAACTCCAAAACTTAAACCAACTCGGCACGTGCTGTGAAGTACAATCTAAGTGGTTTCGCCACCACAGATTGCAGCCCTGGGTTCATTTACACCTCCTGGGAAGATGGAAAGCTGATGGCAGCTTCCTCTTAGAAATGCTTACCCAACCAGTCATGCAGTCATAGCGGGAGTGGTGCAGGAAGAAAACATTGTGTCATTGGGTCAGTAAAGTATCTGTCTGGACATGCGGGGATCTGGAGCCACTCCAGCCTCTTTAAAACTGGAAGGCGAGGCAATGCATGCGAGGTGATGAAGCTTTGAGTGTGGAGGCCGATAAATATAGAGGCGGTATCGGGTAATTAAGCTAATGGCTCGTGATCTGCCCGGGTATTTCTGGACACCTTAAAGGCGCTTGTGATATCAGCGGCTCGGTATTATTCTGAGATGCAGCGTAATCTTACTGTAGTCTAAATAAATGCTCCAGTTTGCTGATGCTTTACAGTCTGCAAGCAGCTGCTACCTTCTTTTTAAAAATGGATACAGTGCACTTCCCAAAATATCCATCGAAGGATGACCAGATTGACCTTTCACACACAAAAAAACCACCATACTTTAATCTACATGTTGCCTTTTTTGGGAACATTTGGAAGTAAAAAGAGTCTAGCTCCTCCCATTCTCTCTATAAAACAACTTTGATGCTATCAAATCCTCCTCTTGATGTCAAACTATGACCTTGACTTGGGTCAAACCTTTGCATATCAGAAAGACCCTCTCGTTGGGGGTTGTTATAAAAACCACATGCCACAGAGGGTAATGGCAGCCTAAAAAAAATACAAAATGCAATGAGCTGTTTCCTCAATTATAGGCAAAGGCCTTGCTTTCAAAGAGTCCAGTGGCTTGGATGAATAGCAGGGTGGAGTATTTGTTCTGTGTTTCTTTCTCACTCCCTTCGTGCCACCCGCATGCATGGCCAGCACTTGCCAGAGTTTTGCTTGGCAGATGCAAGCAGGGGAACTGAATCAAAGCGTTTGAAACATGAAGAGAATGTCAACATGTGCCGGCAAAAATCAACACTCTTCTTCTTGTGTATCACTAAAGGCCTCTTCAAAATCTGCGATTTGGTAGAAATAAAAAGCAAGAGCAGCTCTGCAGAGCAAACAAGCTTTCTTTACAAGAATATGAATGTCTCCTGGAAAACAGGGATACTAGACAAATTGCTGCTCCTTGCGAAACAGCCATGAGAATGCTAATCTGCTGAAAGAAGCTGCTGAAGTGAGCAAAAAATAGCTGAAGGAAGACAAACTGAGAACAGCTGACTAGACGGACAGAGCTGAAAATATTTTATATGGAGCTCAATGGAGGAAGAGGTGACATGCCTGCACTCCGGAAGTGCTTGAAAGTAAACCATAAAACCTACAGCACTGGTTCTTATATTTACTCAAAGCAGACACCTGTGGCTACATTTTGATGCATAAATTATTTTTGTAGAGTGGAGTATGCACGAACAGCAACATTTTGTTTATAAAAAAAATCATTAAAAGCGTAAGTTGCTAGAGTGGGCGCTCTGCCAGTGGAAGAATTCCGCCATTGGATTTCAGTGTAAAACTGAAAATGGCAAAAAAAATTGCATAAAACTTAAATCGTGAGTTTAGAAAAACCATTAGAGATATCAAAAAGCTGAATAACAGGAAGATAGCTTTACATCTTGTGACTTGTTTAAAAGTTGAACGGAGTTTTTAGGTTGAGGTTTCCAGCAGTAGGAGGGTGTTAAAGAGCAGAAAGTTTTAGCTGAATTTTGTGGAATTCTGAATATTTTATATGGAGCCCAATGGGGGAAGGTGTGACATGCCTGAACTCCAGAAGTGTTTGAAAGAAAACCATAAAACCTACAGCAATGATGCTCATATTTTGTCAAAGCAGACAGCTACAGCTACATTTTGATGTATAGATTATTTCTGTAGAGTCAGATATGTACGAACAACAGCATTTTGTTTGTGAAAAAGCAATGAACATTTAAAAAGCATCACTGTCAGTTAAAGAATTCTGCCTTTGAATTACACTGTAAAAAAAAATCTGCACAAAATATAAATTATTTTAGAAAAACTCAAATCAAAAAGCTGAATAATATGAAAATAGTTTAACCTCTTGTGATTTGTTTAAAAGTTGAATTAAGTTTCTATACTGAAGTAGGCAGAATTAACAGGCTGATGAAGATAAAGTTTTTGCTGAATTTCAATGGAGCCAAAATCTGCATAAAAGTTAAAATATTATAAAAAGTATGAATGATGACAATACAAAAAGATACAGCAAAATTCTCCCGACGAAGCTGAACGTTTAGATATATGAATTGTTGAATGTGCAGAACTAGTATGGAAGATGTAGTAATAAAGAAAAGCACAGTCTTAAGAATCTGATGCGGTTTCACTGTAAGATTACATTAATGAAAGCAAAGCAGAGATTTTTATACATGCTTGGTCATAGTTTTATGGTTCAAACCATTTTCTCAGAGGAACCCCCCATAGACATGCATGTCAGCAGCAAATCTCCAGCAGCATCACTCGGATCATGTTAGCATGGCAGCATGAGGTCAAACGTCTTTCCCTTACCTCGGCTGGATCTGAATCCCGGTCCGGTATCCCTCTGACTCTCAGGATGAAGTGTGTATCTGTGTGTTTGCCGCAGTGCTGCTTCTGCGGCGCGCTGACTCTGTCCTGCCTTCTGCCTCCGGGCGCTGCACTCCAGATGACTGGGACGTCTGCTGGACAGCTGTTTGGGAATTGCTCTCCCACTCCTTTTTCCTTCTGCAGTCTCCTCCTCCACCACGCTTCACTCCCCCCACTGGCTCCCTCCTCCTCTCCCTCCTTGTCTGTTTCTCTTCCTTCTCGGTCGTTTCTCTCCTGCAGCACCTGTGCACGTCTGTCCACCCTCCTGCAGAACTTGGTTTTTTTATTTTAGCCGTTCATCAGCTCTGAGTCTGCAGAATAAATATGTGTTATTGGTGTGTTCTCTGACTCTGTCCTCGTTTAACTTCCCACATCTGATAAGATCCAATCTGGGACTCACCCTGTCTGTCTTTGGCGCCTGTCCTGATTTTCCTTATCTCTGTAAACACGCAAACTCATTATTTTCCCAAACTCTAATTTTGCAAACTCACTTCATGATGAGATACGATTTTTTTTTTCTCCCCTAAAAGCTGCAGCACAGCGAGGCGTCGTCGACTGAACAGACTAATTGTTGCAGAATACTGCAGCACTGCAGCGCGTGTAGGAAGAGCACATGGCCAGCTGCTGCATAACACCATGTTCTCACTCTGCCGCCCTGCAATGATTTCTAAATAAGACACAAGGAGGTGTGTGGGAAAGAAAGGCTTCAAAAATAACACAACTAACAACAAGAACACCAAGCAGAGGCAAACACACTTTTTTTATCCTGAAAATTGCCATCACCTTGGCAACCACTCTGCAGCAGGGGTGATGGGAAATAATTTTTTTCCTGCGAGAAGGGCAAAAGGAGAAGTGTGAGACTCGGCTTGTTCAGTCTTTTTTACATGAAGGGTGCCAAAAAATCAATCAATCCACGTCGTCACCTTCCTAAAATAAAGGCCTGAGTTATTCTTCGCCAAAAGTGGTTTTGGCAAAAGAAAATGACAGGCCATTATTTTAGGAAGGTGACTGTATTTTTGCTGCTGTCTAAATTTAAGTTCTGACTGAAGGTGGATTCACACCAACCCTGCCTGGTCCACTTTAATCGAACTCCAGTCCGTTTGCCTAGAAAGTCTGGTTCGTTTGAGGAGGTGTGAATAAGTAATCAAACTCTGATATGGACCAAAAGAAGGAAACTTTGGTCTGCCTACAAACCTTGGTCTTGATTCGGTTAAAGTGAACCCTGGTGCATTTTGAATGCATATGCAAATGGCAAGCGGACCTGAAAGTGCTCCAAAAGGAGGAAGTGGTCTGCAGCACATGGCATTCTGGGTAAATACAACCAAAACAAACGCTAGCTAGTGCTAGCTGGAGAAATCAAAGAAAAAAGAAAAATCCTACAACCGCTAAAATCTGACACCACTCCATTTTTGTTTAAATTAAAGAAGAAGAAAGTTATGCTCTGTGTCTTCTTTTATGTCGTTTCCTTCAGAGGTTCTTGGTGTAGCGCCCCCTCAGGCGAGGAGGGGAACAGATTTTTCAATTGTTTAGCTTATTTGACAGTGCATTGTGAAAGAGAACCATGGCAACTGAAAATGCAACAATTGCATTTGAATCGAGTCTGTTAAGTTGTAGATAGCATACTGCGCATGTTTTGGATGTAAGGTATTGGGAGGCTATTGGCTAGAACTGTAATTTTTCATTCTGTTGTGAGAAGAGCGCTCAAGCGGATGTTGTTAACTATGTTAATGGCGACCATTAAAGTGTGGATGCTAACATCAGTAGTGTGATTATTGAGTCAACAGAGTCTACCAGACTATTAGGTGTGAAAACAGCCTAGAACTCTTCATTCATTATGACAATATGGAGAAGTTGGGACGGGGACTTCTTTACTTCATTCATTTCCTGCCTTACTTGGATGGCCCGTTTTCTCGTTTTTCATTTTGGAGATTTTCAAGGAATCTTTTGATTAGTAAGAACCCAGCCAGCACACCTAGGTGGGCCCCATATGGGAAAAAAGATGGCATACCATATGGGTCCACGGTTTCCATGGTGGCCCCACATGGGTTTGCCATGTAGGGTCGCAGCCTACATGGGCCCTACGTGGCATTCATCTTATAGAAACGTAGAGGTATCAAAATAGTTCTAAATTTAGTTTTTATTAAACTACATTTTTCCCCTTCACTGAATAAAAGGGGAAAAATGTTAAAATGTTAAATTAAAAGTATGATTTCCTTGGTATGACATGATTAATTAAAACGTAATTTTAAGAGTTTTTTACGTCTTTTTGCAGGTAAACCAACATGGGTGGAGGTCCCACCCAATGTTATTTCTTACATCATCAGTTCATAATAACTCTTGTGCTGTACTGCATCCTGTCATAAATGCATCCTCTGTTTAACGTACACCAGCGTTATTTACCACCAGTTAAAGAGCAGTTATGAATGGGCTGCTTTGGTGTTGTCGGATTGCCCTGGGGTGATGTCATCGTGGGACCCATGTGGCCGCCACATGATCATTACGGAGGACGCGCAGCACTGTCCTTTCATTTACTGTAAGAAGCGCGCTAAACCGTGGAAACTCCAGGATGGCGAAGGCTCTAATAAGCAATGTCGCCTGGAAGATTAATCACTGGGAGATTTTGTTCCTTGGTAAGACAGCTACACACTCATCATTACGTAGCTTTAGAAAGTTACTACATCTATTTATTTGTTGCTTCTAGACAGTTTGTGTTTGTCTAGTTCCAGGGTTTGCCCTCAGTCTACCCAATAAAACTTAATTTGAAGCCTCAAGTGTTACATGACCTTCTGAACAAAGACAACATGGTTCATAAACATTGTCTATGGGAAATTTGTCGTTTTTAAAGACCTGCCATTTTGTTTCTATTTAGGGGTCTTAAAATAATCATAAAATACACATTTTGTAAAAAGAGAATGGAGAACAGCTTGTTCATATTTGCTTAAACGTGACTTATTATGTTCATTACATTATTTTTGCACAAAATTGTTTTAGCCAGCGCAGAGCCGTTTTAGGGCCTCTTGCCAATTTAAATCCACCAATTTAAATGCTGCTGGCCACGCCCCCAATTCAACAATTATACTCATGAAATGTCTGCAAACAGATGAGCAGATAGACAACCTTACATCTTTGAAAAGCATTAGTAGAGCAGAAAGTTTTGTCTTTTCCAGCAGCCATTGTGCAACGCATACAGAGATAAAACCAACTGACCAAAGACGCTGGAACTCTGTTTGGATTGCTCGGTAACGGGGCTGAGCTTGGCTGGCGTTGCTAGGCAACAATGCAGTGACGTAGCAATGGGGAAATTTTTAAACGGCTCATTTTCCAGACACCAAAAAACACTTAACTTATTACCAAAACACAACTGTTTTTTAAGTGCTTTAGAAGCAGTCGAAACCCAAATGGAAGTACAAAAACATGCCAAAAGTGACTTTTGCATAATATGTCCCCCTTAAAATGATGTAAACAGACATATTGTTTCCAATCTAACTATAAAAAAAAAGGACATAAAAATTACTGCTGGTACCTTTAGTGCCATTATGACGGCACTAAAAATGCCAGTAAAAACTACTAAAACTGCAAAACTCTCAGCAAGTTTACCAGAAATGTAGAGTTGGACTCAGTCAGCATAACTGTGGAAATGCAATTATGTGACGGAGCAAATTTTGCTCTTTCACCGTATTTTAAATGTAGAAATTGTGCCACTTCCTGCAAGCTGTGGGTGGTCCGCAGCAGTACAGGCACACTTGATGCAAGATGGCAACAGTAACGGAAGCTTAGAAGCAAAAATAACAATAATTTATAATGAAGTTAAAGTAAATGTGCTCGTTTTACTTGGCAGCCTACTCAGTCAGAACGTTTGCGCAACTTGCTGCAACGTTTCAGCAAGTTGTTCTTCAACAGATTCCTCCGGAGAGTCCAGGATTGAGCAGCAGAATGGAAACTACATTTCTCTTTTATGCTCAGCAGGACGGCATTTAGTTTTCCTTCAAACCTCTATTTACATCTTAACTCACCATTATCACTTATACTACGGTTCCTCTGTATTAGTAAGCTGCAAGGTTGAATATTTGGTTTACAGCATTCAGGTTCAGTCAGAAGTTTACATACACTGATAAAGGATATAAATTTTTGGCCTTCAATGATTTATTCTAATTCTTTTTTCAAGTTGGGAATACTGTAGATCGGTGTTGTCAAATTAATTAAACTCCATTTTGGACCATAACAAGACAACAAATGTCTTCATTTGCTAAAATATGAATAAATAGCTTTTCCTGCATTTGATGACTACTTCTTAAAGTTAAATAATATTAAAGATCATTTCACTTGGATGTAATTTGGCAATATATAGATAAAAAGTGCTTTAATTTGATTGCTGTATTTATTTAAGAAAACAAGTGTTATCTTGAAGGTTCGATTTATGTGGCCCTCTGAAGGCTAGAGGGCCACATAAAAACATATAGCGGGCCGGATTTGGCCCCCTAGCCCTAAGTTTGACATTTTCTGTATAATATAGAACTTTAGTTAAATTTAAAACAAAGCTGTGGTGCAGAAGTTCATATTCTTAAATTTTAGACCTGCATAGGTCAAAATAAAGTAAAATACAGATTCTAAAATATGCTTTAACCCCTACTTAACTTTAGTTAAATTGTCCTAGCATGACACAACTTCACTTTATACTTTTTCTAACCAACAACAAGCTTCTGGAGTAATTCTGACAGGATATTTGACCACTTTTCTTGCAGATTTGACATTAATTCAGTTGTTTTACTGGCACTGACATGGCTTGTGAAAGTTCCAGAGTTCAGGTATTTGTATAGTTCAGGTAATGTTAACATAATTTATCCAGATCTGAATTTGAGCAGCCAGTTTTATCCAAGTTTCAGTCTTCCGCTTGTTGATTTGAGGTGAGACTGAACGCCTCACATTTGACATTTCACACATTTTTCTTGTTATTTGCGGCGGAGCTGCTCCATGTTTGTCTGAGCATAAATGCTTTCCACAGGAGGCATTTTGTTTATTCATGTGGGCAACCAAGCTTGAAGGTGGAGCAATGGCGTCTTTCCTGAATGATTCACACTCTGATCATTTTAAAGTGACACTTGTTTCCCTGCAGTTTCCAGTTCTGAACATCCTCTATTTTCATCTTCCTTAAGTGGTGAAACATCAGAAAAACATCTGCAGTTGTTTCCAAAAGCGCTCTAAGAAAACTTGCATCAGTTTAATTGTTCTAAGTGTTGGCCAATCCATCCAGTTTGGATGATTGCGAAGAAGCAGAAAACACCAGCTCAGTTTATTGTTATAGAAAATCAGGAGAAATTCAGCAGTGTTTATTTACTGCATGTAAATAGTTACGTTCATGTATTTAATTTAGTTTCAAATCAATAAAGGTAATGTTGTGCACCATTAACATGATGTGCAAATATTGTACACTGCAAAAACACAAAATCATGCCAAGTATTTCTGTCTAGTTTCTAGTGCAAATATCTTATCACAGTTGAACTGAGGCGAAACTAACTTACAAGTAACTTTTCAGCAAGAAACAGGAGCTCATTTTAAGTCAATAATTCCTTAATATTGATAAAATGCAGTACTATTTTCAGCGGCAGATTATTTCACCTGTAACCTGGGAAAATGTTTTGTTATAAGTGAAATAATCTGCCAGTGGAAATAGAATTGGGTTGCTAGGCGACGGGCTGGGCTTGGCTGGCGTTGCTAGGTAACGGTGTTGGGCCACTAGAACGTTTTATCAATTTTAAGGAATTATTGACTTAAAACAAACTAATATATCTTATTGAAAAGTTCCTTGTAAATATTTACAAATATTCTAAAATATTTGCACTACAAACCAGACAGAAATACTTGGTATGATGTTGGGTTTTTTCAGTGTAATCTGGCAAAACATAGTCCATTTCTTTTTGCTTTAATTGTAAATAAATACCAAAAGTTATATTATCCCAACTCTGGATTACAACTCCAGTATTTGTTGTGCAATTCTTTTACTGAGAGCAGTGGAAGAAGTTTATCGTTTTTTAAAGTTAAATCCAATATTCTTCAAATAAAAGCTCTCTGTCCAGTTTTAACCTCAGTTTTTCTCTTTTAGGTCCAAACTGTTCCACTGATGTCACCGTTCCCAAACGGAGACGCTGTGAACTGGACGCCTGTCAGGTAAACAAGCCTCTCCTTGTCCGGTGAAGTGAACGCATGGAACAGAGAGCAGCCTTCAAAAACAAGGCACTTCTTGTGAATTTCTCCACTTTTACTCGTGTTTTTACTCACAAGCTTCATGGCGGCTTGCTCATAACTCAAAGGTTTAGCTCCAGTTGTGTGCAATGTTGACACAGTGCTTTACCCGCGTTCACACCCATTATTGAGTAAGCTGCATCATTATCACTCTGCGACTGTGAGAGCTGGGGAAGCGAGGTGAGGAACATGGTTAAAACAAAAAAATACCAAACAGAAAAACTGAAAGCTCTCTATTCAAAACGTATCATGGACTGCAGATCTTTCATCAGTTTTTTGCTTTAAACTATCGGTAGAGCTTCTTTCTCACTGTCTAACGTTAATTCAGACTATAATAATTTCCCACTTTATTCCCACATTATGTTTTTATTCTTATTTGGGTAAAATTTCACACTTTAGACGAGACTGCTAAGATACTTTAAGTCGGCTGTAGTTGTCATGCCACGCCACTGGAGGGCGCTGTGATTTTGACATATAGTCATAATGCACATGTGCTTTTGGCCTCACTAGCCTCCTTTTCGTAAACAAACCTGCAGCCGTGCGGTTTGTGTTGTCTATGCTTTCACATCTGTGCAACTTCAAACTTCTACTTCAAACTTCTTGAAAAGTTTTAACTGGATTCCAAAAATGTCGGCCCGAGGGCACATTTACACGAGACCAAGACTGGAAACTGCCGGTATTTTCAGAAGTTGATTGGGGAAAAGTTTCACATTTCGTCAAGACTGTAGTTGTCATGCCGGGCCACTAGAAGGCGCTGTGATTTTTGCATGTTGCTGAAACACACAGCTGCTTTTGACACTTAGCTTCCACCTCCTTTAGAAAACAGTCACTAGCTGCGTTTCCATACAGTTGCACAATTTGACTTGATGCTTTTGGCTCATGTGACAGAGACACCTCTGCATTCAGTCGCTTTAATCGTCATTTGTTAGCATTTCTAAATCCTTTAAAGGATGGCGTCATCAGTTAAACACTGAACGTTCAGCACAGCTTGATCAGTTCTCAGAAAAGTTTTTCTTTCTGAGCTGCCTCTTACTTTTTCCCCCCTCTGGCTCCTTAAACTCATTTATTTTCATTTTGACAGTAAACTTTTCGCAGCGCTCGCAGTCCGGGGGCACAGGCTGACCGTCTGCCTGCGGGGGGAAGAGCAGGATGGGATTGTGGGTAGTCTAAACACCGTCTTGCTCTGCGGCTGTATCTCAGAATGCTTTTCTGTGTGAGTGTGGGCGACGGGCCGTCCTGAATTACAGCAGACCACACGCACCATGAGGTAGCGCCTTGGCTTCTGTGCCTTATTTAGCAAGTGAACAAAGTTTGGTCAAGGTGAAGGCTGGAATTTGGGAGGATGGGATGGCGAGAGGCCAAGAGTCACGATGTTGCCTCCATTGTGCTCCTCTGGCTTTTTACTTCTTATTAGCAGAGTTGGGTAGTAACTAGTTACAAAAAAATTACTTTTAGGAGTATTTTTACTACTCTGTACTTTTAACTTTTTCTTGAGTAACTTTATTATGAAGTATTTCTTCTCCTGCTTCAGTAAAAATTCTGGATTTCCTACCCACTGAATGAAAAACAAACATGTTTTAACCAAAGATTCACCAGACACAGACACACACTTGCAGTTTTTGTTAAGAAACTGATTTAGAATAAATTTCTTTTGCCTGATTATTTAATTATGAATTGTCATTTTTAAAATATCAAAATTTCCACTTAACTTTTGGTCCGTCTGATTACATAATTTTTAAATATTAAAGGGTTGGTAATTTGATCAATTATCAGTACATGAGTAGACTTTTTCCAAACACAGTTTTACTCTTACTTGAGTCTTTTTACTTGAGTAAAGATATGTTGAAGTAGTTCGACTGTAACTTGAGCACAATTTCTGGGTACTCTGTCCGCCTCTGATTATAGCCAATGTTTTCTATTGTAAGAATATTTTACTTGTTTGTGATCATTTTTAAATACCTGTACTGGGGGCCCAGATTTATATCCTTGAACTGAAGTCAGTGGCCACACACAATCAGTCCAGAGGCCACGAAAGGCCCCCGGGGCCACATTTTGGACACCCCTGCCCTAATGCATACCTGCTATTTGCACCAGAACAAGAATTTAGTATCATAGGGGTGTAATTTTAGCGGTTCACTGCAAAAACATAAAATCCTACTAAGTAATAATTTTGGTTTAGTTTCTAGTGCGAATATCTTCAAACACTTGAAATAAGACAAAACTAATTTACAAGTAACTTTTAAGAAAGACAGAGGGTTGTTTTAAGTAAAAAATTCCTTAATATTGATGAAAAAGTACTAGTTCCACCTATTTCACAATCAGCTGGCGTTATGTCGTTACCTAGCAACCCCAGTCAAGCCCAGCCCTGTTACCTAGCAACCCAGTTCTAGTTCCATTGGCAGATTATGTCACTTTTAGCAAGACATTTTCCCCATGTTATCAGTTGATTTATCTGCCAATGGAACTAGTTCTTTTTCAGCAACATTAAAGAGTTATTTACTCTAAAAAGCCTCTACATCTGGCTGAAAAGTTACTTTTAAGTTGGTTTGTCTTATTTCAAGTGTGCTAAGATATTTGGGCCAAATTTGCTTGGTAAGATTTTGTGTTTTTGCAGTGTATGATCTAAAGTCATGGTCACGTCACTGAATGAAAGCAGAGTATCATTTGTCATGCCGGAGCAGATCTTCAGATCATTTGAGATGTCCTGTTTGCTGCTCTTTGATTTATCTTCTGCCCTCCGGCAGAGTCTGCACTTTGTTACAAAGGGGCTTCAAACTCTAGAAGCGCCTTGTTCCAACATGCTGGAATTCAGAGAATGTACATAGCGGCCATTATGTAATTCTCACTGTAAGTTTTAATGTGAATAAAATGATGTTTGGATGCTGTTATTGAGCAACAGCTGAATATTTACCGGTCACAAGGGAAATGAAGACATTATTCCGCATTTCTGAGATATGAAGTAGACAGCTGCCCTCTTAATGTTACATCAGCATTGCATGACAAGTCTGCGAGGAGAGTGACCTTAACTTGTTCTTACCTCCAATCTGATCAAATGACTGCTTCCTGTTGTTCTCCGTGCCGTCCACTGGGAACCAAACTGTCGCTCCCGTTTGGTTTACAAGAGTCTTCTTATCCGCTTGCTCAGTAAATAACATTCCAGAGAGTCTTTATTTTCGCTGACGCACCGATGTTTTAAATGTTTTCAGGGGGAAAAGAGTGACGTCAGCATGAGGCCATGAGGTTATGTTTCTGATTTCATTTGCTGTTGCTAATTCTGGCAGTAATAATAATCAGTTGTGATCTCTGAGTGGATTTAGGAGTCTCTGTGAGTTTGTCACTATCAGAACTAGATAAAAAGGTTTTAATGAAGTAAAAAAAAGGACAACGAGGGAGAGGGAAGTAGTTATCACTTACTCTTGCTCAACTTTAACAACCTTAACGTGTAGGTATGATGAGGAATTTGGTGACAAAATAAATATAAAATAGGCGACCTAAACACCAACTCTGACAGATCATCAATAGAGCAGATGTTTAAATTAGCTAATCAGCCACTGCTGTTAGCTTAGCTAATAGCAGCTAAAAGCAATCTCTTAATAATCACAAAAATAAACATCAAGCCCACAAACACTAAACTGTAACTGACTGATTGTTCTGTTCTTTCAGTGTTGAACCCCGATACATTTTGTGGCGTTGTGGTCAGTTGCTATGGCAACGAGTCTGCGGGTCTCGTAGCCGACACACAGAGATCGCGAGAAAAAAAAAAAAAAAAAAAGTGGTTTTGACTTATTCTTTGTTTTGGTTGTATTTACCCAGAATGCCCTGCGCTTTACTCCAGTTTCTGGCAGACTCAGGTCAATTGGGGACCAAAATTGCAACATTTGCTACTTTTTCAGCTGCTGTGGTTCGCTTTCTCACTGCACTGTGTTAAACCAACCAAACCGATTGAAAAACCTGTTCGCCTCCTTACATGTGGGGGCGCTGCACCCTGAAGGAAACAACACAAAAACCTGTAAAAAAAAGACATGGAGCGCAACTTCTGTTTTCACAAACATAAGCAGAAATGGTTTGGTTATACTAGCGCATTTGTTCTGGTTTTATTTACCCAGAATGCCCTGCAGTATAGTTTTGCTCCTGCTTTTGGAGCGGTCTCCGTTCACATATGCATTCCAACTGCACCAGAGTTCACTTTAATTGAACCAAGACCGAGATCTGAATAAAGGGAACCAAACAGGGCTGGAGTGAATGCAGCCTTAGGAAAAATACTTAGAGAATTACATTATTATGTTTTCAACCAGTTTGGAACATATCACACCTGGCCAAAATTATTTTATGCCATGAAACCATTTCTACAGCAGAGTACAGCTTTTTTTAATCCACTGTAAACATCTTTTCGATTGTTTAGAAAAGATGCCACTGTAATTTAAAGGTGGGAATCAGTGAAAACTTGGTTGCAGAGTCCGCCAGCACCACTGGTATGTGAATGAAATCCAGTTACATTGAAACATTCCTGTCCTCTTATTCAGTGACCTTACAGTTATTTAACAATGCATGCCACACACAGCACCATATTTTCTGAACTCAAACATAGGAATTACCTCAGAAAGGACAGTGCAGAGGTCTGTAATAACTGTCTGCATCTTTGGCATGTGTGGTAGGAAGATGTGCTGTGGGGGCGACATAAATACCAGGGAAACCTTTCCTTTGATTGTGTTTGGAGGTTTTTGAATTCCAAGCCTGTGCGAAGAACCTGAGCGATCTTATGAAAGGAAGGCTTTTGATAAGCTGGAAACAAACCGTGTGCTGTCAATATAAAGAGCATGAAAGAGAAGAAGGCTGATAATTACCAGAGAGTCTAATCTTTCAGCTCGGGTTATGATCTAGTGTTCCCCGTAAACATGCAATATTCTGCATCAAGAGTTCAGTTAATGAACATCCTGAAAATGTTCCCAGACCTCGTTGCTATAAAAATGCCTCACTCGCCCTTTTTCTGCCCTCTTCAGGGTGTCAGGGGTGATCGAGTTTACCCCAGCCAATCAGAGAGAGGCGGACGAAACCTGGACGGGTCACTAGAAAATACAATAAAACAGGATTAAATTAACTCACTTCTAGATGCTTTTACTGATGGAACAACAAAAAATATTTTTATACATATTTGTCTAAACTGTCTGCATGTCATGAGATAATCTGTGGAAAAAAATCAAGCTTCTCCCAGTGCTAACCAATCAGAGCTAGGAGGCGGGTCTTAGCACTGCCAGTCATGCCAATTTTCTTGTAACGGTAAGTTGTTTCTCTGCCATTAGCACATTTATCAGCGTATTCACGAGGATGATTGACAGCACTAAGCTCCTCTTCCTGGCTCTAATTGGTCGCCTTTTCACAGATTATATGTCTCATAACTCATACTGTTCACCTTGTGAATGCTAGTTAGGCTGGTTAGTATTCACCAGCCAGGAGAATGCTAGTTCACCAGGCCAGTTGTGAACACAACTAGTTCACAACTTTTGTGAAAGCGAGGCTAGTTAGCCTTGTGTTGCATTCACAAGGCTAACTAGCTTTGTGATTGCTAGTTAGCCTTCACAAGGTTAGTTCTGAATTCTAATTAGCCTAGCATTCACAAGGCCAGTTAGCATGACCACCGTTGATGATGGATTAACACTGTTCCTGTGACAGTAAGTTGTTTCTCCACCATAAGCACATTTAGCAGCTTGTTCACGAGGATGGTTGACAGCTCTGAGCCCCTCCTCCTGGCTTAGGGTTGTTTTTGGTGGGGAACAGTGCATTTCTTCAGACTCACAGATTATCTGTGTCATATCAAACTGTCATGATTAAACTCATAGTTTTAACAAATAAAAAATAAATTTTTAATAACATTTTTTTTCACGTCTTCATGACTTGCTTTTGATTTCACCATCTGACCTTGGAAGACCAAATTAAGTAGGTCCAATACAGATGAAAACATGCCAGGGATTATCTGGATCCATAGTGATAAACTATTCTTGTGTCTGAAAGTGTTACATGTCAACTGTTTCAATATTAAATATCAGTTTACAGTACACTCTGCCAACTGTACAAATGTATAAGTTCATGTTTTCGTGGATTTCTAAGTCGTGTTGTAACCAGATATATTTAACCCCTTCATTCCACCTGCTAGTCAATAACCTTTCAGCAGAGCCACAGAAAGTCTTCCCTTCTCACAGTAGCTGGGTCACCGAGAGGTTGAGGGCCGTCGGAAACCACATCTGGAAATCCTGATTCCCACGCAGAGCAGATCAGAAGAGATCATCAAAGCGATCTACACCTCTCCCATGTGGTACGTGTTTGACATGGTTGGGGGTGGGGACATTAGCTCGGTTCTTGTCCCCGCTGTCGTCCTCCCAGTCTAGTGGCTAAATCATGCAGACAGGCATATCTGACCTGCTCCATCTGGGCCTGCTTATCCCTTTACGTGGCGGACCGAGACGAGCCATCAGCCGCCGCAGACAGTCGAGACTCTGGTATGACGTGGAGGATGGATGGCTGGAAGAACTTCCTGTTTTCTAGGAAATGCGTCAGGGTTGACAGAATGGGCAGTTCAGGTCACGTTGCAGTCTGAAAATCGGTTATTGCTGCTTTACACAGCAATAAAAAGAAATAAAGTAGGGCTGGAACGATTTATCGAATTAATCATGATTAATCGATTATTGAATTAATCGGCAAATCATTTAATAACCAGTAAATTAACTGGGTTATACAGATTTTAAAAAAGGTCACTTGGTGTAAAAAAAAACATATTCAGAGCAGTAATTAAGCAAAAACTGTACATAAAATAAACGCTATGTTATTGCATTTTAGGCAATGAAAATGACTATTTTCTTATTTTAAAAAAATTGAATTATTTGCATCTTTTACTGTATTTCTAATGTATAAAAATGGCTTAGATGTCAAACTGAAATGATTAATTGGATTAATCTATAACTATTTTAGTAATTGATTAATCATTAAGTATACAGACTCAGAAAACTATATATTCTGAGTGTTTTGTGTATAAAAAAGGCTTAAGTGGTTCAATTAAAAATCTGTAGAATGTGCCACTTTTATCCGATTAATCGTCAGAATAATCGATTAATCGGCTGCTAAAATAGTCGTTAGTTGCAGTTACTTCCGGCCTGTTAAAGTGAACAAAGTCTAAAATGAAAAGAGAGGATCAGAGAACGGCGACAGCAACAAGTTGAGCTGCAGCAGGGCTTTGGGCCTGATACGGTTTCCAGTAGACATTCCTTTATGGTGAGAGTTTGCGTTTGTGTTTCACCAGGTGCCTGGAATGCTTCTGGACAAACAGACAATAATTCACTCAAACAGCCTTTTGTGTTTCTCACCGCTGCACATTTAAGTCGGCGAGGAAGACAAACGTTGGACTCTTTGGGCAACAATGGAAATCTCTGTACGGCTGCAGAATTCCCCAACAGTCGGCCATTACATTGTTGGGGATTTATGTTCCCCAGCGGAGCAGCTCACCCGAACGTTCGGATACCAGAGCAAACAGGAATGTTCAGCGTTTCGCTCCAATATTCATTAGTCACTGCGTTTGACTTAATCAGTTCAACATAATTCAATGATCAACAGCAACAATGTGCCAGGAATGTCGGTGTTACCGTTAACTGATGGCGTGACTAACGGCACCACGGGTTGTGTTTATTCTCATAGCCATAAATAGTCCTCGATTTTCACCTCACTGGATGTAAAAGAAAATAACTGAAGCTACTTTCAGGAATTTTTAGATAATTAAAGCTACATTTTAGGCATTTTTCCACCCTGAGATATGACACAGCAGTGGAGATAAGTATCAATACATCCATGGTGTTACATTACAGAACGAGGACTGCATGGATACAATGTTGGATGAGAACATTTTCCACAAAGACGTTCAGTTCATGATAAATGAACAGAACAGGTATCAAGAAAACAAGCAGAGGGGCTTAAAAAATAATTATTTTTTTCATAATCCAGTGTTTGGTTCAGAACATCTCAATGACAGCAAGCTGCTCAAAATAAACCCACATCACCACTACTCCACCACCGTGCCTGACAGGAGGCTGGAGGCATTCGGGTTGATTCAGAGTTTAGTCAATATACGTACTGTCGGATGGATGGAAGGATGGATGGATGTATGGATGGATGGATGGATGGATGGTTAATGGTTGGATGGATGGATGGATGGTTAATGGTTGGATGGATAGATGGATGGATGGATGGATGGATTGATGGATAATTATCGAATAGATGTATATTTCAGGTTCTATATTTAATCAATCATTAAAATCAAAAACTGTCAACCTTTCAAAATAAAAGTCTTATTCTTTTAAGTGATTGTTGCCTAAACAGGTTCCATGTGGCTGATAAATAAAAAAAAACATTCATGGAGTAAGGGATTGTGTAGACCTTTCAAAATAAAAAAGAAATCATAATTTTTTAAAGACAGTCAGAAGCTTCTTCAGATTTGCTGCAATACAGACTGCTACAGGAGATTTTTCCTGCCAATAGCCATCACGATCTACAGTAACTCTTTGAAGCATTTGAATTAATGAGTTATGACAATATTTAATTTCCCTTTGGGATTAATTAAGTATTTTTAAATCTGAACTTGAAAACCAGCTGATCAAATGTGCTGGAGTTCCGCTGTGGTTGCTAAGTAACGGCCGAGTTCCGCTGGGGTTGCTAGGTAACAGCCGCGTTCCGCTGGGGTTGCTAGGTAACGGGCAGTGCCTGCTGATTTTGTTACATCTTTAAGGTTTTTGAAACGGCTCATTTTCCAGACACCAAAAAACAATAACTTGTTCCCATAAACTGGCTGGATGTTTTTTTTTTTTTTGTTTGTTTTTAAGTTTTTAGAACCAGATGAGACCCAAATGTAGGTACAAAAACGTGTCAATTGTTACTCAAGCTTATGCATCTAAAACAGTCGGCAGTGCTTTATTGCTCCATTATGCTGTGAGATACTTGTCATCTCGGCCGTATGAGAAAAAGAAGAGAAGCTAGAATTAGAGAGTGGCTACACAGAGGAGCACAGAAATAGCTGAGGGTGTGTAGGCCCGACTCCGACCACTGGCATGCACGAGGAAGCAGCCTCCATTCCACAGACTAGCAGATGGTTTAGAGACGCTACATCCCACATGCGAGCGCCGGCCGGCCTTCCCCACCCTCGGCTATTCTGGGCCTCTCTGCCACTGTGGTGGCTTTCGCTCAGCAACCGCACAAATGAAGCCTGAGCAGGAAGAGCATGAGAAACAGGAAGGCCGGGCGTGGAACGGAGGAGATGTTTGTTCTGCACGGCTTCGTCTTTGTTGTTGTTGTCTTTACTTTTAATTATGACGTGTGGAAGCCGCTTTAGACGAGTAACGCTTCGCTGCACTGCAAAAACACAAAATCTTACCAAGTTTATTTGGTCCAGTGCAAATATGTTAGTACACTTGAAATACGAGTAAAGTAACTTTTCAGCTTGTTTTTAGTCAATAATTCCTTAATATTGATTAAAAAAAAATACTGTTTCCACTGGCAGATTGTTTCTATTTATAACAAGACATTTTGCCACATTAGAAGTAAAATAATCTGCCAACGAAACCACAACGTTTTAAATCAATCTTAAGGAATTACTGACTTAAAACAAGCTCATATACTTTGCTGAAATGTAAGTTAGTTTTATCTTGTTTCAAGTGAACTAAGATATTTGCTGTAGAAACCGGACTAAAAATCCTTGGTAAGATTTTGTGCTTTTGCAGTGTGAAGCAGAAACTTAAGTTTATTTAATGAGTTTCTGTTTGAGGAAACTTCAGTTAAAATGTTTGCTGTTTGTGAAGCTTTTCCTAAATAATTCAGTTTCCTTTTAATGAGGCCAAAAACTCAGTTAAAAACAATAATCTGCCTTAATCCCAAAGACATTATTGGTGAATTAGGGAGAAAAAAGGTGCTAATCTGTCCAGTATTGATGCCATATATTGATAAATTACTTTATTGCAGACTTTTTATTGTAATTTTATTGTTTATTTGAAGGGGGGCAGATAGAAGAAACACAATCTAATACATGCATCACAGTGTTTGTAGCCTTTAAGGGCCTTTAATTAAATGAAAAGATAAACAGTTTCACAACAAAATGATTAAAAAGAGATAAGACAATTCATTTAAAGTTACAGAGATAAAACAATTAGAATATTTAAAAAGTAGAACATTATTCATCTCTCACAAAGATGAGTCAGAAGTTTACATACACTAAGAGTAAAATGCACAGAATGTCACGATTTCTTTAAGCTTCTGATTGGTGGATTTTTAAGTAACCAGTTCAACTGTTTACAAAAGCTACATAAGCAAAAAAATAAAATAACCAAATATTATCATTTATTATTATAAAGAAAAAATACCAAATATTTTTTCAGACTTTTTCATGAAGGAGAAGTCATACATTTTATAGTGGAACCATCAAATTTTATGGAATTACTCAAAAAAATGAGAAAAATGACCACGCAAAATCCATTCACTATAAAAGATGCATTTGAGAAACTAAGGCAAACATTTAGTTCATTCAATTAATCAAATTTAAGTTTTAGCACATTTCAGCACTAAGGCAGTTCATGAGTAAAAAAATAAGTTCATTTATTACCATTACATTTTAAACAATTGCCTAATTCTTTATAATTTTAGTAAGAGTTTTGTTTAGTCTAAAATAGGTTTAAAATGTTGTCAAAAACTGTAACTTTTTTTGTTTGGTTATTTTCTTTTCTTTTAAGATCTTGCAAATTTTGTGGCTCTAAACAAGTTTTGTTTAGCTGGACAAAATGGGGAAAAAGTATATATATATATTTTAAAAAAAAAAGCTAAATACTTTATAATTTTAGTCACAGTTTACTAAAAATCACAATACAGTTCAATGTCAGTCCTAAAACTTTAGTCTGTTTTGACGTCAGACGTTGAGTTAATATTTTATAGCGTATGTAAATATCTGGTTTCAACTATATTTTCTGCAAACTTTAATGTCTCCAGCATTTAAATGTAGAAGAATCCAAAGTTTCATTAGAGTTTAAATGGCGAGAAACTCTTGATCAGAACCAAACGACCTGCAGCCTTTCAGCCTGTTTCTCTGCATCCACTGTTTTATTTAAAAATCTCATCTAAGAAACTTTGCATTTCCATCTGAAACCCAAATCCGGGTCGAGACGCAGCCGCGCCCAAATCCAGCAGCTTTAATGTGTTTCCTCAGAACAGTTCAAAAGATGACAGTTGAAAATACAGTGAATTATTGTCCTCCCGCTTATTATTACGTTAAAGTGAAAGTAAAAAGTACGTTGTGTTGTATTTTAAACTTTCAACTTGAAGAAGATTGTAATTTTTCTGTAAAAATCTCAGCCTTTTGCATCAGCTGTGGTGGATCAAATTGGTCTTGAATTGTGAATCATTTCAGGAACAAGATGGCCGCCAGGCTGAACTTTGGACCGAGTCGTTCTGTTCACTTCCACCACAGAATGACTCTAAAAATACCAAAACTTTTACATCAAAATTGGTCAAATGGAAGAGCATTTTCATCCACTGTCCATTGAAGAAAGAAAGTGTTTTACTTCATTTGAACATCTAAAAATAGGTCTAAAACCAAAAATGGCAACAAAAAAAAAGTAATTTTTTTAATTATTATTTCTAGTTTAAAGATTTTGTAACTTTTGTGGCTTTAAACAAGTTTTGTTTAGCTGGACTAAATGCAAAAAAATCTAAAAACAGGTTTTAAACCTAAAAATAGTCAATAATTGTCAAAATTATCTATTTTTTAAAGATCTTGTAACTTTTGTGACTTTACTGGTTTTGTTTAGCTGTTTTAAAACCTAAAGATAGTAGGTAATATTGAAAAATTACCCTTTTTTAAGGATTTTGTAACCTTTGTGGTTTTAAATCGGTTTTATTTGCTGGACTAAATGTGAAAAATCTAAAAATAGGTTCAGTTTGAGTGACGAGTTTCTATTTTAAGGCTAACTAAACAAACAAATTAACAACTTTAGATGAACACTTAGTAAAGACTTGTGGCGTTAAAAGCATTGTGTGTGTGTGTGTGTGTGTTTTTGCAGACATGACTCAGGCTGTTGTCTTATTGTCGCGCTCACCGGTGCATGCTGGGTAATGTTGCCGGTGTGTTTATCTTAATCTTTTTATTCCAGGCTGAACCGCAGAGATGATGCGTCTCATTCGGTCCAGACTGCTGATGAAACTCAAGGTAAAGATTCAGCCCCGGAGGAGCAACATGTCTGCCTCTAAAGCGTCATAATCCTCATCCTGCTGCGCATCCCCACACTCACGCTGACGGCGCCACCTGCTGGACAACAGCCGCACGACAACAGAAAGGAATCCGGCCGTTTATGGCTGTGTGTGGAAATCCTGGGAGAATTTAAATGTAAATTGTTTATTGTTTAGACAAATTGTTTTGTTGATAGCTTTAAGGGCCTCTTAGAGCGGATGAGTGCAGGAAGTTTTTGTGTTTGCTATTGAACTCTGGGTGAAGCACAGAGGGGCAGATCAAGGCCGGGAACGTGTTGATGTTACATCTGGAAGGGTTTTTACAACAACTGAAGTATCATTTTAGCTGAGAAATCGCATCCGGATGTGGCTCAAGGTTCAGTAAATAAATGTTTGTGTGGCGTTTTATGACTTTGTGATGTTTTAAAGACAAGAGGAAGGAAGAGATTAAACCCAGAGCGGTTCTCTGATGCAATCTCACTTTTTCTGGACTTTTATAAGTCCTGAGCGTCAGAGGAGAACCCAAAGGCAGCACCAGTTCCACTTCTTTTAGTAAAAGTAAAAAAGAGCTGTCTACTAAAAAGGTAAATAAGTGACTCGAGTACAGCGTAACTGATCAAAACATTATTATGGTCATCAGATGGACCAAAATATAAAGCTATGTGGTGTTTTATAGACAAAAATGTCAGAATTTTGGGAAAACATCTGAATTTGGGGAGAATCCAGATGCTGCTGCTGGCATTCTCACTAAAACCAGGAAGATAGAGCACATCACCCAGTTCTAAAGTCCTTCCACTGACAGAATAGACTTCCACATACTGCTGTTAGTTTATAAATCACTGAACGGCTTAAAGATCTGCTGTTAAATCAACCTTCCAGACCTCTGAGGTTTTTGTGGTTCTGGTTCTGCTCTCCATCCCCAGAACCAGAACTAAACATGTGGTGCAAAGCAGCATTCAGCCTCTATGCACCACAAATCTTAAATAAACCTCCAGAAAACTGCAAAACAGCCAAATATGACGTTCCTTTAAATCCAGACTAAAAGCCTGTAGAGTTGCTTTTGACACATAATGAATGAAACTTTGATCGATAATCTGATGGGCAAAATGTAACGTTGACTGTGTTTCTATGACTTTGAATTTCTGTGTTTTTCTGACGCTTTGAAATGTCTTGTTGCAAATAAACTTGATTGATTGATTGATTGATTGATTGATTTTTGTTCTACTTGTATCTGATGCAGATTTTAGTTTCCTTCCCGCTCATCTGTGACTGAAATTGATGCTCTGTCTCATAAGGATGTGACGGCTGTAACTGCTACTGCCTCTGCTGCTGCTGCTGCTGCTGCTGCTGTTGCTGCTGCTGCTGTTGCTGCTGCTTCTGCTGCTGCTTCTCCTGTTGCTGTTGCTGCTTCTCCTGCTGCTGCTTCTGCTGCTGCTGCTTCTCCTGCTGCTGCTTCTGCTGCTGCTGCTTCTCCTGCTGCTGCTGTTGCTGCTGCTGCTGCTGCTTCTCCTGCTGCTGTTGCTGCTGCTGCCTCTGCTGCTGCTTCTGCTGCTGCTGCTGCTGCTTCTCCTGCTGCTGCTTCTGCTGCTGCTGCTTCTCCTGCTGCTGTTGCTGCTGCTGCCTCTGCTGCTGCTTCTGCTGCTGCTGCTGCTGCTTCTCCTGCTGCTGCTTCTGCTGCTGCTGCTTCTCCTGCTGCTGTTGCTGCTGCTGCCTCTGCTGCTGCTTCTGCTGCTGCTGCTGCTGCTTCTCCTGCTGCTGCTTCTGCTGCTGCTGCTTCTCCTGCTGCTGTTGCTGCTGCTGCTGCTTCTGCTGCTGCTTCTCCTGCTGCTGCTGCTGCTGCTTCTCCTGCTGCTGCTTCTGCTGCTGCTGCTTCTCCTGCTGCTGCTGTTGCTGCTTCTTCAGTTGCTGCTGCTTCTCCTGTTGCTGTTGCTGCCTCTGCTGCTGCTTCTGCTGCTGCTGCTGCTGCTGTTGCTGCTGCTGCTGCTGTTGCTGCTTCTTCAGTTGCTGTTGCTTCTCCTGTTGCTGCTGCTGCTGCTTCTCCTGTTGCTGCTGCTGCTGTTGCTGCTTCTCCTGTTGCTGTTGCTGCTGCTGCTGCTGCTGTTGCTGCTTCTCCTGTTGCTGCTGCTGCTGTTGCTGCTTCTCCTGTTGCTGTTGCTGCTGCTGCTGTTGCTGCTGCTTCTCCTGTTGCTGTTGCTGCTGCTGCTGCTGTTGCTGCTTCTCCTGTTGCTGTTGCTGCTTTTGCTGTTGCTGCTGCTTCTCCTGCTGTTGTTGCTGCTGTTGCTGTTGCTGCTGCTGTTGCTGTTGCTACTGCTGCTGTTGCTGCTGCTTCCCCTGCTGCTGTTGCTGTTGCTGTTGCTACTGCTGCTGTTGCTGCTGCTTCCCCTGCTGCTGTTGCTGTTGCTGCTGCTTCTCCTGCTGCTGTTGCTACTGCTGCTGTTGCTGCTGCTTCCCCTGCTGCTTCTCCTGCTGCTGTTGCTGCTGTTGCTGCTGCTTCTCCTCCTGCTGTTGCTGCTGCTTCTCCTGCTGCTGTTGCTGCTGTTGCTGTTGCTGCTTCTCCTGCTGTTGCTGCTGCTCCCTCTGTGTGGCGTCCGGCTGAGACAAGCCTGCTGACAGCTTCAGCTCATCTTTGACCCCAGAGGAACAAGGCCGTGCCGCCTTATCAGCATATCTGCAGGGCCAGCACCAGGTCTGTCTTTATTTTAGTTTTTGTTTTTTTTGTGCCGCCATGCCTCTGGGTTTCAGGTGGGCTTTTTGTTCCTGAATGCAGGCTGTGGGCATGAAGAACAATGCTGCGTTCAGAGAGCGAGGCAGAAACCGCACGTAGCAGCATCATTATGTAAGGAAACTCTTGTCGCCTCCCTGCCTTCATTCCTCTCTCTGCAGCTAAAAATGTACTTCGTTTACGTCTGCCAAAATAAATAAACACAATTAAAAATACCTGTTTGAAATACGGCAACTGCTGGGTGTTTGAATTTGTCCCATACATAAGAGATAAAAATAGCAGGAGGAAAAAAGACAAACTCTTAAAGAATTTTATGAGAATATAGTAAAACAGAGTAAACAGTTCAACAGCTAATCCATAAAAAACCTGATCTTTATTTGTTTAATTAATTCATTTAGCTATTTATTTTATTTATTTATCCATTTTTAATTGAGTTATCTATTTAACTATTTATGTTCCTGTGTTTCTACTATATTTTTATATTTATTGAGATATATTTATTAATTATTTTATTCAGTTATTTGACTCGCCTTCCGGAGTTGCTTTTTATTTAAAACTTTGTTGCGCTTGTGGAAACTGCAGCTCAGAGGAGGAGCTTCACCGTCGAAGGCGGGGCTAGGTCCACTCAGGCGTTGTGCACAGCTGAATGGTTGCCATGGAGATTAAAGGATTTCTCAAACATGCATGGAAAAAATCGAAGCAACTCTCCAGGTTTGGTTTTGATGCAGGAAAAATATTATGATGTGAAGCTCAAATTAAGTAAATTTTACACAATATCTTGTCACATTTATTTTATGGTATTTATTTATTTTTACATTTTTTCCTCCTAAATCACATCAGCTCTCTGAACTTTCCTCCACATCAGATTGGACTTAAATCAGCCGGAGCGAGGACGGCTCGGTGCTGCAGGTCCAAGGTTGCTGCGATAATGAATGTGTAGCAACATTTCAGACCACAGTCCACATTAAACCAGAACTCGGTGCAGAAACGTGCTCAAAGGAAAGACTTACTGACCAGGTGAGTCACTGTTTCAGCTTCCTACTGCAGAGTTAAACTCAGAACAACTAAACTGGGTCTTAAAAGCATATAGGTATATATTTAGACTTGAGTTTTAATCCAAGCGAGGAAGGGAGAGGTTCAAATATAAAGTTAAAGCCTATGGATCAACTTTGTGCTGTTGCTGTTGTGATGAACTTTGATCATCTGGTTTCTGATTAAACATGAATTGCTGCAATGCATGGAAAGACAATATAAAAACAAAACACAGGTTTAGTGGTTGATAGAAATCACAGGACAAATAATCTGACATGGAAAAATAAAAGTCCGAACAAGTGGAAGTCAAATAAAAACGTAGATAAAAAGGTTCCCCGTTTTTCTCCAGGTGAAGACGAACGTTTCTTGTGCGATTGTAAAAGTCAGACCTGTTTTCTTTTTAACGTCTCATATTTAATCTTATAGAAATTCAGTGTTTTACACTTAAACTCCTTATTGCAATTATTCAGCTCCGATAAACCTTTTAATTAATTTAATTTTTACTTTTGGCTATTTATCAGTTTAAAAAAATTATTTCACTAATTAATTAAATAATTCAGTTTATTATTTTATTTTCTTATGTTTTATATTATTAGATTCTTTTTTTACTTTAACTTGAATTAATTCTTACATTTTTATTTTATTTAGCAAAGTGAAAGAGTTTCTGCAGTTTCTATGTGTTAAAATTCAGATTTCTTGCACAACAGTAACAGTTTGGAAAGACCTGTTGTTGTGAAATTCCCGTTTCTCATGAATACTAATTTATTTAAATACATCATGGGAAAACAAAACCACATTACCTGAAAAGACTAACATTTAAATTAGTATCTTACTTCTTAATTTTTGTCAAATATGTTTATTTTGTTGTACTAGACACCATTTAGTCAGTTAATTATTCTATTGTTTTATTTTATTTCTACTTAAACTAATTTGTTCAATTTTATTTCATTCTTGTAATTAATCCATTCAGTTTTTCTCTTATTTTATGTAAATTTTTTACTTAACCGTTTGTTATTTAACCGTTTGTTAAATAACATCATCTATTTTGTTGTATTTTTTCTGTTGTACCTTAAATTAATTAATTTCCTTTCATTTACCTTATATTAATTTACTTTTTTATATCATTTTACTAAGCAAAAATTGTATTTATTCACTCAGTTTTTCCTTTAATTTTTTTTTACTTTCTCTGAAGTCTTTTTTATTAGTTTATTTTATTGTATTATTTATATTTATTTAATTTTAATTAATTCAACTTATTCATTTCCTCGTGTTATTATTTTAGTTCATTATATTATTTACTTTAACTTTAATTTATTTATCATATTATTATTTAATTTAATTTTCTTTTATTTAGAATTTACCTGGAACCTTCTATTGTGACGCATAATTCCACACGGAAAGTTTTGATCGTTGCACCCGCGAGCTGTCAAGTCAACAGAAGTAGCTCCCATCGTACCAGTGAGGTAAGACGTGTCATGGTGGAAACTTTCAGTTTTTGTTGTTAAACTCCCAGTTTCTGAGTGAATATGTTGTTGTTGGGTCTAACTGGAAGGAAACCAGTATAAACTGGTTGTGTTTAAGCCAAATGCTGCGTTTCAGTGCTAGCTTTGACTTTGCCGTCGCTAATTAACGCACCTAGCTTGTTTTGACGCTTCTGAGACTGTATGGAGTAAACTTGTGAAGCTTAAAGCAAAGTTCAGACGCCGTTTGAAATATTTATTTGAATATTTCGCAGCTCTCGTGTCAGCGGAGGCTAACGCCCCCTGGTTCACGATTAACACGGTGATCCAATTATCTCTGCTAACTGGCCAGACACAACAACAACACTCTGCTAACTGGGGACTACAGAGATTATTCAGCACGGTGTCGCGTTATCTTTAGACAGAGGTGTCGGAAAGTCAATTAAAATTCAGAAATCTGGATCAGTACCTCAGGGGACTGATGGGAAGTCATAACAGTTTAAACATCCAGTAGCCAAAATAATGACATGATCATTTTAAGACATATTTTACCAACAATGTGACATTTATCAAACTGAGCAGAATAGAAATATCCTTTATTGTCCCACAGTAGGGAAATGGGGACAGCAGCAAACCAAAAGGGGGAAATAAAGATGATTTGGTCGTCTTACTGTTGAAATGTTCCTGGATTTATGTCTCAGTAAAGGTTGAAAACGCACAAAAGTCCAATGTGCTCAGGTGATTGAAAAAACAGATGTTACACAATACTGTAGTAGTAATGTTTACACTTTTTCTTCAAATGTGCTGCAATACAGGCTGCTACAGGAGATCTTCCCTGCCAACAGCCATTTGGATTAATATGAGTTACAACATTTAGTTTCCCTTTGGGATCAATACAGTGTTTTGAATTTTAATTTGAGTTGAATTTGAGTAAGTCAATCAGTCATACGATAAATTCAAACCAGTGCATGTTTATTTCTCTCTTTTCTCTTTCCTTCTACAAAAACCTGATGATAGAAGTCGTCAGCCTGGTGTTTTGGTCTCAACTACGACAATTTTGTTTACAGAGACTCCATAATTAATTTTATTTGTTGTTTATTTATTTTGACTATTTAAAATGTCTTCCAGCTCCAGTGTTAAATGTTCATTAGAATTTAAAGTTTACTGAGAATCTGCATTATTATCACGTCATCGCCATTATATCACATGAAAACGGCCTCAAAACAACAACATTATCGTTTATCGTCCAGTTGAATTTTTTTATCCTGACAGGCCTAGTTTCATGTCGGCTTGATGTAAGTAGAGTTGTAACTATGACAAATGTTGCTGGACAATAAATTGTCCCAGAAGTTTTGCGATAAAACTGTTGTTTTGAGACCATTTTCAACTAATGACATGATAATGCAAGAACACATTCTCAAAAATAAAAAACCTTTAATTTCTAATGAATATTTAACACCAGAACTGAAGACATTTTAAATATTCAAAATAAACAAAACAACAGAAACAAATAAATTATAATAAACAAAATTGTCCAAGCTGAGACCGAAGCGCCAAACTGAAGACGTTCGTCATCCAGTTCTTGGTGAAAAGAGACGAACCAGGAACTATGCAAATTTAAATTACTGAGTTGCTTTTGATCATGCGATCAATTGATTTATTGATTATTGTACATTCCTAGCAGCACCGTTTTTTCTGATTTTAGTAACAAGTTGTGTGTTTCCCTGCAGGATGGCTCAGACAGACAGCAAGGTTCTGGTTCTGGGAGCGCTGGCCGGAGTGGCCGGCATCAGCCTGGCTGTGGTGTGTTACCGCGGCTTAAGATCCAAGCGAAGAGTCTCCTGGCCGGGCTTCTACCAGAACCGCACCAACGACCCGGGATCCGGCCTGCTGCTGGTGGACGGCCCTGTCCTGCCCAGGGGTCAGGCCGAGGTGCTGGAGCGCCTGGAGGCCCTGATCCAGTGTGTGTCTGAGCTGAAGGAAGAGATGAAGGCGCTGAAGACCGCGCTGCCCGCCCTGCCGGACCAAGTCAGGGAGGAGCTGAAGGGCCACAGCCAGGCGCGGCGAGTCAGCGCCCAGCACAGGGCGGCAGCGACCAGGAGGAAAAGAGCAGCGGGCGCCGCCAGCAGCCCAGAGGGACAGAGCTCAGAGGACGCAGAGAGCGAGGGAGGGTGAGTCTGTCAGGGGCAAAATTATCCACATATTAAAACGTCTCTGCCTGCAAACATCCCCAAAAGGTCCTAAAACTAAAGACCTGGAATATCTGAAAATCAGCTAAAAGTAAGTCCAGATATAGAAGAAGTAAACGAAACAATAAATGAGAATAAATAGCAATAAAAGGAGCTTCTACTCTGCAAAAACACACAATTATCTTTGTATTTTCTGTCTAGTTTGTAGTGCAAATATCTTATTACACTTGAAATGAGAGAAAACTAACTTACAGGTAACTTTTCAGCAAACCATAGCAGCTTGTTTTGAGTCAATTAATCCTTAATATCGATTTAAAAAGTTTTAGTTCCACTGCCGTTACCTAGCAACGCCAGCCAAGCCCAGCCCGTCGCCTAGCAACCCGGTTCTAGTTCCACTGGCAGATTATTTCACCCGTAACATTGGGAAACATTTCTTGTTATAAGTGAAATTAGAACTTCTCAGTGAAACGCTGGTAAAACGTTGCCAAAGGGTTAACAGAGGAGCCATGTTGTGTTGACTTCCTGAAGGCGGAGTTTCAGAAAGGACAGGCGTTTTTAAAGAGACAGCAGACCAATTTCAAGGCGTTAAATTACAAGTGAAATTTCTTCCATGTCATATTTGACAAATGCAGTTAACATTGTTACGTTATTTCACTATAAAATGGCAAGATGTGCCTGGAAAACACTTAATGCTGCTGTTTTAATGTTGCTGAAGAAACGCAACCCATTGAAAAAAATAACTACACTTTCTTTCAACTATTTTATTATATATACTATGACATAATAAGAATAACTTGCACTTTACCGTGTTTTAAATGATTCAAATAATAACTTAGATGAACAAAAACACACAACAGATCTAACATTGTCCCATTTTTTTTAAAGTTGGAACAAAACAAAGAAAAAAAAAACAATTACACCTGGTTATGCTGTAGTTTATAGACCAGTTTTAACACCAGTGGTGCTTTTCTGATTTTATCAGTCGCTTAAAATCTTTGTGGAGAAATTTTGGCCACTTTTTCCCAACATTTATTGTTGCTTGACTTAAACCACTGATTTCAGTGGTTTACTGTCAGTACATTTTATTTATTGTTAGTTTTGTCAGTTCTAAGTTATTTCAGTGACCATTAGCAGTTTTCTCCATGTGTATGAATCTGAATATAATTCCCATCTTAACTTTGTTGAAATAAATTATCAGCACTTTGGCCACTTAATTACAGCAGAATCCAGAACTTAAGACATAAACAATGAGACTAGCTAACTTTGTCGTGTCCAATTATGGAGGAAATTATAGCTTCTGTTGGTTATTTCCCCTTTTTAATTCAGTATAAAGGTGAATGGATTTTCTTCCCCACCTGCGGAACCAGTTTGATCGTTTTATGTTTCAAATTAGCCTTTGACACATTTAGCCTAAGGGGCTGGATAGAAATGGGAGAATAATCAAGCAGCTTCTTCAACCGTGAACCGGCACCTTGAACCCACGCCAGCCTCCGACAGAGTAAACAGCAGATGGGTTTCTCTTTTTTTCCCTTTTAAAAGGTTCAACTTATGAAAACAAACACCAGCAGCAAAGTGACAGAGATTAATCCAAGGTCTGGAGGCGGGATTGGAGTTTCTCTTGTGCTTAATACATTTATCACAAACTGCACGACTGAGAAAACACAGTTTTCCTCATAGGCATATCTTTGCTTTGACGAAAACAGACAGTTTTGCTAATTATTTTATGGACTTCTTGCAGCGTGGAGGGCACAGAGCTGCTTTCTATATTAATCCCATCAAATTTTATTTAATCTTCATAGTTTAGGTTTTTTCCAGCAGCGGGATTCTGGACGGTTCCTTCTGTCTTTTTCTTGTCAGAAATTTTTCCATTTCTAGTTTAAAGAGAAAAGCAACTTTATAAATTTCCCTGGCAACCAATCAGAAAACCGAGCTTGGAAAATAAGGTTTCTGCCTCTGTGGAACATTAGAGGCTATTTATATCTTCTATTGCCATTTAAAATAAGTTATTTTAACTTATATTTTAATAATAATGACTGAAAAACAGATCACATTTGTAAAAAATGAAAATGTACTTTGAAATTAAATTTTTCTTTCTCACCTTCACTTCAACTGTCTGAAAATCATTGGGCCAAAATATTCAAAGTGTCACGAATTGTGTTTTAGATGCTAATGTGACACTTAGCCAGTTGAACCAAAGCTCATTGATAATATTGATCAAAAGGTTAAAGGTCACAGAGGGATGGAAGAACTGATGAGAAACAGGGGGATGAAGAAAATAGACAGATATTGTTGCAATATTTTTTCAGTATTATGCAACTCTAGTCATGTATGGTAATCAAATAAAATGAAAAGATACAGTAGGCATTCATTAAATTCGTTTTTTGAATAAGAAATAAACATTTTATTGCCTAAAATGCAACAACACAGGATTCCTTTAGTGAACAAAAGGAAAATCCTTTCTGCTTGACTCAACATCAATACAGTGTAGGATTGATCTGATTATTATTATTTGATGAATAATTGGAGAGCAGAAGGTGATTAGTAGGATTTTTTTTAAAGAATTTAATTAGGTGATGCTAACACTTTGCCATTTAAGGAGTTCTGGGTAGAAGACAAAGGTTTTTTATCTTAAATGAAAAATGTATGTACAGTTTTGGCTTAGTTGCTGCTCCGAAGGTGTTGTTCTTTTAGCAAATAGCCTTTTTCAGAGTCCATATACTCCAACTGCTAAATTAATTGACTCTTATTTTAACAATCGATTACATATTATGATTGCCAGTAACACAAAAGTAGTAATAGTAATAGTAGTAGCCAAATTTGTATAATTTTTGAATAGCAGGTGGGGGGCTGCACAAAATCAGCCCAAGAGCCACAAGTGGCCCGCAGGCCTCACTTTGGACACCTCTGGCTTACTTCACTACCTCAGTAAATGTTGCGTAACCTGACTGAAGCCGGGCGTCGCCCACAGCCTGCAGGCTCGTTTAGTTTCAGGTCATGCATGTTCGTTGGAAGTGGAATCCAGACGGCTGATGGGTGGAAAACGGCGACACATCACATGGCGCGTCTTTCATAGCATTTCAGAAACATTCCCGCTCGGCCGGCCTGCTATGTTACAACCAGCCACTGGCTGGCAGAGCAGATGCGATGCGGTCCGCTGGCGTCTGCTTACAGCCGGCAGCCACATCAGATGCTCTTAATTACAGCTCAGGTTTAAAAGAAATCACCAAACGCACACACCTCTCACAGTTAAATAACCCTCCCTGCCGCTCTGTTATTTCTACGGACAGTTAGGTGTGTGTGTGTGTGTGTGCGGTGATGAAAGTTCAGCACCCAAAGGAGTGTGTTCTGTTCGCTTACCGGAGCGAGCCGACGTCTCTAATCCTCTGCATGCTGAGTGTCTACTCACACTGCAAAAACACAAAACCTAACCAAGCATTTCTGGTCCAGCTTCTAATGAAAATATCTCAGTTCACTTTAAATAAGACAAAACTAACTTTCAAGTAACTTCTCTGCAACAAATATGAGCTTGTTTTAAGTAAATAATTCCTTAATGTTGATTTAAAAAGTTCTAGTTCCACTGGCAGATTATTTCACTTGGGAAAAATGTCTTGAAATAATCTGTGTAACTAGTAGTTTCTCATCAATATTAAGGTATTATTTACTTCAAACAAGCTCCTATGTCCAGGAGCTTAAGTGTACTATTTTAGTACACTTAAAATAGTTCTTGCTTATTTTAAGTGTACTAAGATCTTTGCACTAGAAACTAGACTAAAATTGGTTGGCGATGTTTTGTGTTTTTGCAGTGCAGCTGGCTGGGAAGTGAAATATCTCAACACTGTATCTAAAGCTGCCTTAATAATAAATTCTGCTGGAAGATAAATTGTTCCAGAAGTTATTGTGATAAGCGATATTATTGTTGTTTTAAGTAATATAATGATAATGGCATAAGAACACATTCTCAAGGATCAATAAACTTTGGGTTTGAGTCTGGAAGACATTTTAAATAAACGATAAATGATGCAAACACAAATGATAGAGCTCATTTTAATTTGTCATGTGATTAATTGACGTATTGCTTACTGAGACAGTTTTATTAATTATCACAACATCACTCCACCCCTATGATGATTTTACTTAATTTCCTTTTGGAATCAAAAAAAGTATTTTTGAATTTGAATTTTGAATTTGAACTGAAAGGAAAAAATATATTAACACTTTTTGATTGTTTTTTTTTTTTTTTCAGTGGGTTTATTTCACTTGTAACAAAACAAGTTTCCCATGTTGCCAGTGAAATAATCTGCCAGTGGAACTAGAACTGGGTTGCTAGGCGACGGGCTGGGCTTGGCTGGCGTTGCTAGGTAACGATTGTGAAATAATTTGCCAGTGGAACTTCTTCATCAATATTAAGGAATCATTTACTTAAAAAAAAGCTCATATATCTTACTGAAAAGTTACTTATAAGTTAGTTTTATCTTATTTAAAGTGTGATAAGATGTTTGCACTAGAAAATAGACAAAAAATTATTGTTAAGATATTGTGTTTTTGCAGTGTGGCCATCACTTTTAGAGCACATTCTTACCCCCCAATCAAACCTACTGATGCAGTCGAAGTTTTACGGTGAAGAAAAAAGTTTTTTTCATTCAAGTCGTTTGGAAATCTTCTCCATCATGGCAGCAGATGGCCAACAGGGGGCGCCAGTGAAATAGAAACAGCAGCATGTTGTGCTGTTGCTGAAGATGATGGATGTGTGTGAAAGCATGACTTTATTACACTCTGAAAGTGATCAATTATGCAAGCCTAATGGTTTTTGTTGCTTTTTTTTTTGTCTCTTTAGACAAATAATAATAATATTTTATTATTATTTCAGTTTGTCCTTCATGCTTGTAGAGGTCGTTCACCTGTGACCAGTGTGAGAGTTTAAGCCTAACCGCAGGGTCACGATGCACATCAGTTCTGCAGAACACGTAGCTGTTTATGTCACAGAGACTCGCTCTCTGTTTGGAAGGAGATCCATCAACCACGCCGCCGTGAGCCAAGATGTCAGCGCCCTCATCTGAAGACGTCTTGTAGGAACTTGTAATTCGTTAAACAGTTCCTGCTGAGTTTATTTGGATCACATCGCCGTAGCTCAAGAACATTACCACCTCTCTCTCTTTTCTTTTTTTTTTTTATCTCGTCCAAAAAACTAGCATTTCTGACACTGGATAGTTGTTGATTTAAGCAGATGTTAGGCAGAGTTTTGTTTGTGCGCGGGGCAAGCCTGTTCAGAAATGTTAAGAAGGAGAAAAAAGGCGCTCATTGTGTGCTTTGTGATTAAAAGCTTTAGTCGAGCTTCCACGTGACGTCATTCAGGCTTTGCTCCACACCTGTCAGTTCGCGAGACGTTCACCTCCATATCGTCGGATTAATTGGAGGCGCTCAGCCAAACAAACAAATTTACTCACCGTGGTTTTTTTCGGGGGCCTCTGTCTACCTTGTGAACAGAGGAATAACACGTTTGAAGAGTCTGACCACCCATGGCTGTGTTTTTAATTGATTAATCAATATTCAATTAGGGCTGGACAATTTCATACCAGAGCCAATTTCCAAATGTAATTGATTTTTTTAAAATCTTTGTTTTTGAAAAAGACTTGTAAAAGTGGCTTTTATTCCAGTCGTCTCTCTCGTCAGTTGTAGGTCAAAGTATTAGGGTAAGTTTAAAAGGATTAGACTTTCCGTAGCCATAAAACTAAGAGAAAAATGTTGTTTTAATGAGAAAAGAGCTTCCATAAAGTTATCAAAATATGTCGTGACCAACTCAGTCTGAGTGGGTCTTTCTTTGAAATAGACTCGGTTTGAAAGATCATTTCAAAGTCTTGCTACTGATAATAATTTGATGATGTATTAAAAGATTAAAGGGGACTTATTAAACAAAATTCACCTTTTGCATAATTTTTATGCTTCCATTTGGGCCTCAACTGTTTTTAAAAGCAGCCAAAGTGCTTAAAAAACATCCAGGCAGTTTCTGGCAATAAATGAATGTCTTTTGGTGTCTGAAAAATGAGCCGTTTCAAAAACCTCCTGTTTATTGAGCCACACTGCGCTGTTACCTAGTAACCCCAGTTAAGCCCACCCCGTTACCTAGCAACCCAAGCTGATCTCCAGCATGTATGCACTGTACAATGGCTGCTGGAAAGAACAAGTGTTTTGTTGTTGACTTTCCATCCAGAAACAACTCGCTGCATTAGTGTTGGTTGTGCAGGAGGCTCCACTTCAAATTTTCTATCTAAGAAACTTTTTATTTTTATAAAGAATTTGTTCAGTTGAGCCGAAAATCATTTGAAAATTAGATGCCTTTCTTTTAATACGGCAAACGTGCAAAATCCCTGAAACGTTTTGGATCTACGATGAATATAATGCCTTTCCAACAACAAGAAAATATTAAATATATGTATTAATATTGGACGACTTTATCTGCTTCATTTTATTTTTTGGGTTTTTTGTCTTGGCCTGTGAACACTTGACTCTACAGTTTGGCCCACGTGACAAAAAGTTTAACTGACTTCGATTCTGCAGGTGGACATCAAGAGAAACCGCCACTTTCAGTACATCTCTCATGGAACGACGTTATTGCCAAGCGTATTTTTTTATATGGGATTGTGTAAACTGAGTTTCCACTCCGTCTTTTTTCCCCCCTCGGCTATTTCTGGAACAAAGTTTCACCACATCCAAGCAGAGATGCTATTTATAGCCGTATAGCAGAGACGAAACCGGCTGCAATAAAACAAACACGGCTTCCTTCATTACCGCCTTGTAATGTCATCTCCTGGTTGTGACGAACAGGTGGCAGCTTTCTTCATTCACCTGCTGAGGCGAACAAAACTTTCTGTTTAATGAAAGATTTCATCAACTCGTTTGTACTCGTCATCAACGAGTGGCCTGAACTTTTTTATAGAAAATGCTTGATAAATTAATCTTTTCAAGTTGAATCAATGTGAAAAAGTTAAGTATTAGATTGGCCAACAAGTTATCCCAGAATGCATTGTGCCACAACTAATTAAGCCACTTTTTTCATTTTGTCACAGAAATGTGTTTTAAGATGTTTAAGGTTGACTCCAAAGCTTCATCTGTGCCAGGGGGGTCCAAACTTTTTGTCCTGTATCTAAATTGTCGAGTCAAAATTATTTACAGGCTAAGAAGAAGAAAAAAAAGCTAAGATCAAGCAGATAGTTTGTTTTTTTTGATTGGAAAAGGATTTTATCTATTGTATATCCGAAACGTTAAAATGATTTTGCATGTTTCGTGTATTTAAAAGTGCATCTAATTGAATAAATTTATACATTTGTTAAAACAGTTCAAAAAAGTTTCGCAGATGTTAAGTTTTTAAGACACTTTGAATAATTAATTGAGCATAGTGCACTGTTTGATTACAAAGATCAACTGGAATGTATGATTAAATTTAAATAATTTATTTTTTCTTTGTACTGTTAAATTAACTGAATTGAAATGAAATTATTTTCAATTGTAGGAAGAGGATTTGAGGCACCTTCTTTCTAAATGCTTGCTACATCTGGCCAAGTTTAATACGTTTTAATAAAAGCTGATTTGAGAATAGCAAAGTTGGATTTTCAGTAAATTTTCAACATTACGACAGATGACGAGGTCGGGAAAACGTTTTGATTTAAAATAAGTAGCGAGGGACAGGGCAGTAGGCCAGCTATGCTAGCTTGACTTTGACAAACTTAACATGTAGATGTGCTGTGGAATTTGGTGTTTCGGTTCATTTAAAAAAAGGCGACCCACACACCGACTCTCTGTCTGTGGGTCGCATCACAGAACAACTGATGTTTAAATTAGCTAATCAACCACCGCCGCGTCAGATCAGCTAACAGTAAACGATCAACACCAAGCCTAAAAACATAAACTGTAACGGACCAAATGTTCTGTTCTTGTGTTGGAAAGTTTTGTGTGTTTTCTGGTGTTGAATCCTGACACACTAGTGGAGCTGTTATCAGCCTGTTGCTACGGCAACGAGTCTGCGCGTAGCGTAGCCGACACAGAGGGAGAGAAAAGAGAAAACGTTTTGAGCTGTTTTTTTAACGGTTTTTCTGCGTCATTTCTCCCTTTGCTGTGGCGAACTGCACTAAATTAATAACGGGAACATCCAAAGGCGTTATTTTGTTAACGGTTGTTCCGCCACAGCAGCGCGGCTACGGATCCTTTACAAGTGTGAAATTCCCGGATGTAAACGATAACATGCAACGTGTCTATAAGCAGTTTCAAGTGTGAAAAATAACGTTTCGGGTGTTTAATTACAACATAGTCAAATTTATTAAGTTACCTCACAAGTTAATAGTGCTCAGTTAACTTAAGCTAAAAATTTTGAGGCAACAGGTTTGCATATATTTTTTAAGTAAAGACAACTGCTTTTAATTTTATGTCAATGAACATGAAATTATCAGTTTAGTCAAGTTGTGTAAACTTAAGCTGTACGTCTTGCACATACTAACATTTTTGGGGTAAACCCTGCATTAGAAACCCTGTTAAGCTTTCAGGAAGGGATGGGGGCTAAATAACTGGACTCTCTCCAGCCAGTCAGGCCTTGTTTAAAGGCAGCCTTTCATTGATCCTGTCAACAGACGATGAATAAGTTGGACGGCATGGTCCCAGGCCAGAGATGTTGGGATGGTAACTCTTGTCTGTTTTGAACAGGGTAACCACAGAGACTGGCACCGCTGAGCTTTTTTGAGACATCCTTTCTTTTCCCTTTGGGGTCTTCAAACCGAGTGGCTGATTCCCAGCGCCGTTAGAAAATTAAAGTGCAGCTCTTCTAATCCGCGACTTTTTACAAAAGGTGGCGTGTTGTAAGGTGGCATTCAGTCGCGGCATTTTGAATGTCTGCTTGCATCTGAATACAGATCAACAAAACGGGATGAAGGAAGAACGAGTTTTAGTCCAGAACTGAAAACCTGAAAAGGGCTTGGCAATGAACCAGTAACCATATACATCAGGATAGACACGTGTTCTATATCAATAGATAATAATAAAGTCTGAACCGCAAGTGATCCGCTCAATCTCAGTAGGCAAACGCATTTGCTTGGGGACACTGTTGACCAATGTGTGAGAGAAAGATACATGAACAAAATGGCCGCTATCAGAATCGACCCGTATGAGACAGAGAAGGAAAAGCTGCTTGTGGACAAGCTGCTTCCTATCTCATACTATGATGTAATTAACTAATTAGTGAACAGAGTGCATACAAAATGGAGGAGCTTCACGGCCTGAAATCCATGGACGAATACAATTGATCTTTAAACGGCTTTGTAAAGGAAGTACAAACTCTTCATGTGAATAACAAGGTTCTGGTGACTGGAAGAGAAAGTACATGTAGGCTACATGCCCTTAGCTAGCAGATAAAAGCTACATTAGCTAGGCTAATTTAGCTAGTTCGGCAGTAATACAGTAAATATCACTGATATTTACCTTAGTATTACACAGAGGTGGGTAGAGTACTCAAACATTGTAACTGAGTAATACTTTTAAGTTGGGAACAAGGCGAGAGCTAGTTCTAAGCTCGTGGCTTGTTTATTGTTGTCACAGCAACGCCATAGCAACCGCCGTCTAGGATGAACGTCGGTTACAAATTTTCCGGAAGCATCGTTCTCATGTGATGTCACACTACCGGGAAATTTGTAGCTGACAGCCATCTTTGCAAGTATCCGTAACTAAATGACATGGCAGTTGCTATGGAGTTGCTATGACAACAATAAACAAGCCACAAGCTCAGAACCAGCTCTCGCCTCATTCCTATCTAGCTTATAAACAGTATAACTATATTACAATTATTACAACGAGTACTCTACCTACCTCTGTGCAATACTAAGAAAAATATCACTGACACTTACTGCTGAACTAAAAGACGGTAAGATGTTTGGCCTTGTTGGTTTCCGAAAGCCTACACTGCAAAAATACAAATTCTTGCCAAACAATTTTGGTGTAGTTTCTACTGTAAATATCTTAGTTTTGTCTTATTTTGAGTTTAAAAGTAACTTTTTAGTGAGATGTTACAGGCTTGTTTTAAGTAAATAATTAATTCCATTAGCAGATTAGTTAGCTTACAGCAAGAAATTTTCCCCATGTTTTTAAATGAAATAACTAGTACTTTTTCATCGATATTTATGAATTATTTACCTAAAACAAGTCTCTATACCTTGCTAAAAAAGTTATTTTAAGTTAGTTTATCTTATTTCTTGTGTGCAAAGATATTTGCACTTGAAACTAGACCAAAAGTTTTTGTTAAGATTTTGTCTTTTTGCAGTGTATGAGACGACATCATTTCTGATTTTTAATTATGTGTAGATATTTGACTACACAGAGGAAAACGGTGTTTTAGATGGTGATGATACGCCTGGTCAGCGATAAAATTCCTATTTATCAATATTTTGACATCTTCTCACTTCCAAGGTCTCTGCAAAGAAAACCACGGCTCCAAAACAAGCTAACGCACATTACATAAACATGGTGATACAAAAACATCCTTAGTGTCTTCTTTCTTTCAACATACGAGATTCATGAGCCGTGCAGTGGCGTGACAGGAATGCAGTGATTGCTCAGTCCTGCGCTGCGTGTCTCTCCAGCTCCACTAAGGCAATAACTGGAGGGTGGCAAAGCCGACTGCTGAATGAAGAAACGGTACGAAACATGAATGAATCGGGGAATGAATGAGCGGACGATGCCGCTTAAAATAAGATCGGCAACTTCTGTTGCAGCTCCTTGTGATTTTGTGCAACTAGACTAAAAAGAAAAAAAGCGACCACAAGAATGAGGGTAAACGCGAAAGCACGCCCATTTTTATGTCTTTTAAGCTGAGGTGTGTTGGCCAACGAATAATTTGAGTTTTGGGTTTTAGGGTTTATTTGGGGAGTTAGTATAAAGAGGAAGGCTGTTAAAAGGATTTAGCACTTTATCCTAAAATTATAGAATGAAAACAGACGGAGATTAAAGTTCCTGATAGCGTTAAGTCTGGATGCTCTTTCTGCAGAAATGCTGCTTGTGAGGGAGGGGAGGCCAGTAATTAGCTGCTGTTTCATCTGCAGAGTCTGAAAATTAACGTGTGGCCTTTTACAAATATGCAACTTTGAACTAAATGACACAACTTCAGGTTCCTGACACTTCCCACAGCATTTCAATCGGACTAAGGTCTAAACTTTGACTAGGTCATTTCAAGACATTGAGTATATTTTTTTTCAGCCGTGCTGGTGTAGCCTTGTTTCTGTATTTGGGATCATTGTCCTGTTGATGATCTGGTTTGAGTCACATTTTCCTTTAAAATGCTGTTGAGTACAGAGGAATTCATGGTGCACAACAAGCCCAGATCATCACCCGGCCACCGCCGTGCTTAACAGGAGGAATGAGGTGTTAGTACTGATATGTTGTGATTAATTTCAAACCAACACCAGGCTTTCTCCGTGCAACCCTTTCAAATGAATCATACTTATTCAGTGTTTTTCCAACTGTACCACTTTATTGTTTAACGTTCCAACTAAAACTCATAGAGTCGGGATGAAGCTCTGATCTTATTGGGACATCAACTCCTGTAAAGATTGGCTTCTGTCCTCTAGCGACTTTCACATATTATTCTTTGTTCACAAAGATATATATGCTCATATCAGTCTCACGCAACACAAACCTCGACAAGCGCGTCTACAAATCTTTGCGGTGCTCGTTGAGCGTGGGTGAGCCGAGCAAGTTGGTGCCTTACCTCCGAAAAGTCAGCCTTCACAGCGGGATCAGATAGACCTCAGTACAAGTGAACCTTCACCTGTTAAACAGACCATTTTGAATGAAAGGTGACACATTCGATCTGTGCCGAATTCAATGTGTCACCTATAAACCTAGCTTAACCTGTCTTTGCTACCAGTAACTGTGTTTCCATTGAATCAATCGCTCTTCTGTAAAATGGCCGCTCCCAAGTGCAACAGTCTGTCACTCCAGCGCCTGAATAAAACACCACTGCCTCCTCGATGGCTGAATTATGAACATATGTTATATAACTGCTATAACTTTTAATGACTTATCACATGAAAAAGTTAGATTTTAATTTAATTTCTCATTTAATGGAAACACCGTAATGGTAAAATTGTGTTTTTTCCAGCATTAGCAGAACATCAACAAAAATTTACTCACATTTGTAACAGAAATGCAGCTGCTGATGAATGATATAAATGACGTTACAGGTGAATCCTTTCCTTATAAATAAACAATAATAAGATAAAAGTGACGTGCTCTGTGCCAAGTTCACTGTCACCTGTAAACCTAGCTTAACCTGTCTTTAATATCACTGTTACTGATGTGTTTTTTTTTTTAAACTATTTAAAATAAACAAACAAGCGACGCTTAGCCTGGCTAAAGTCTGGCAGCCCGCCAGGCTTACGATACACTGGGGGAAACCCTGAATGTTAGTGACTCTGCTGAACCAGATTATTTTATTCTGCTCTGATGTGTAAATCATCCAATTTAAACTGGATGTGCTTTCTATTTTATCATTACGTTATTTAGATGTTGAACTCTGAGGTGATTCCAGATGTATTTCCTGCTTGGCGTTGTGCTAACACACCTCAGAGCTGCACGGCGGCAAACTGCCAAAGCGCCTTCGTTTATGAGGCGATCCGCTTTTCTCATCAGTTAATAAAAGGTTTTAATCAGGAACGTTTGGCTGCCACTTTCCATCTTTAATCCAATAGAAGCGTTTCCATTGTGGCTGTGTTGTTGTTTAATAAATAACGTGGCATAGAACAGGATTTGTTGACCCCAGAACACAGGCAGGTCCCGATTCGTATTGGATAAAATGAATAAAATCTCTGCCGTGCGTCGCAGTCAGAGTGTGTGTTATTGGGTGGAGTTGGCATGCGGCGTTTGGCATGAAACACCTGTCGGACCCACGTTGTTCCTGTCTGCGACCCGCTCTGACACATCCCCTCTAAACCGTGCCTCACGGCCCCAAATATTCTCTAACCACCAGTGACGCACATGCAGCTGCTGCCAACATCTAACAGACGGTTTTCATGGTGTCTGCGTCTTTGATTCTTACCTTTAACTTTATTACACCTATATTTCTACCTCTGGCTTTCAAGTGTTAGCTTTGGGTGTTGGTGCAAGCTTGCGCCTCCGATTGAAAAGGCTCCATAAAACATGTAATGCGAGCGTTGCGTGCCGTACGCTGCTGAACAAGTTCCCCCATGTTCCTGGAAGCTCTTCAGGTGTCAGACGTCAGCCACTAAAAATTATAAACAATTAAGTTCCCCCACTTATGTAAACATATCAGGTGCCATTTTTGTGTGCAAACAGGACATGAAGATTGATCTGGTGTAATCACCACCTGGTAGCATGTGGCTTATGACAAGATTGCTCTGAATGTTGATTAGTGAGAAGAAAAAGCTCACAAGGAGATTATTGTTTCTCCTTCGAGAGCAAGAAGGTGGAAACTTTCAGCCTGTTTGTTGGTTTGCCAAATTTAGCATCCTGCCAATAAAAGCTGTGTGTATTAAATCAGTTTCTCAAACGGATCACGTAACGTTAAATTGGCCCACAATAACGCAACATCTTAATATACACAACCTGAAATGTAATTAGTCTCTTAACTCATTAATTGTTGCTCTCTTTGTTTGGTAAATGTGAATGGCCACAACAAAACTATTGAGTTATTTACAGATTGTTAAAGTGTGGTACTAAGCTGTCCAATGACATATTGGAAAGCTATTTCCAATATATTTTCATGTGTTTGATGAGTTGTTCTTTACTACCAAGTTTTGTGCGTGTACTCAAAACATTTTAGAGCTATTTGTACCTTAGAAGCACAATAAGAGAAAACCAAAAAAGACTTGAGTTGCTTTGCCACAAACAAAATTCCTCTTCTGCACCATTAAATACAAAAATCATCCACCCATTTCTATCATTTGTATTTATCTGTTGTATTTAGTTAATTTTAGTTAATTATTTTTAAGTAATTAAAAATAACAGCCGTTTACGCTGAGCAGAGAATTATAAGTAAGCAAAGTCGTAAAACAAAAAACAAAGAACAGTTCCCACCAATTTGAGTCCTACCGGTCAAAAGAATTGAACCGTTCGTGAACGACACGAATGACTTGGCTTCCTTCGATCGTATAAGTAATCCTGCAGTTGTTTCCTTTCCACCGGTACCTTCACCTTTTCTTTTGAGTGACTCGGTTTTAATCCACTTATTCGTTATTATTTTTAAGCACAATCCTTTGGTAAGCTAACTGTAGCGTCGCTCTTTTTGATGACGTCACGGCAAATAAACGGTCGTTTACGTGCAGTACCTTTCTGACCACTAGGGGGCGCCCGGGGAACCACAGTTTGAGAAAGACTGTACATCCTGCTTTACTGCTTTTTTTATTCTTAATATAAAAGATTACAAGTCAATTCTTTGAAACTTGTCCAGAACCTTTTTTTTTTATTTTTATTTTTAATATTTTTTTTGTTCGTTTGATTGTAAGATATGTAGAACAAAAAACATGCACTTTGTGTTCACTGAACTCCTTCTGTCCCAGTTCAGTCCGATTGACTCCCAAAATAACCACATGCAGCTTCAAAGTAGAAGAAAACCCTGTTTTAGGTGTGATGATCCCCCTAATATTACCAACTTTCAATGGTTCAATTAGCTTTCACGTCAAAAATAATAACAATGCATAAAAATCAATGTTGTTATTAATTTTCAGCCCAATCTAAAACACCCACATAATTTTCATAATAGTTTTATAAAGTGTATACTTTTGGGAGATTTAAGGCTTCCCCAAAGCTTAAAGCACATGTCTCATCTACAATAGCTACAGATTGCAGCTTTGAGTCGATAAAACCTGTTATTTCATTGATTGATTACAGCTACATGACTGCGCTGACAGACTCCGAGGATGAAGAGCAGAGCGATGAAGAGCAAACTCAAGACAAGCTATCCGTCCTCCTCGACAGAATCGACCGCTTGCGTCAGGGCGGCGAGTCGGACAAAAGGGAAAGTCTGAACTTCCTTCTGGAGCAGAGAGACGAGGTGAGTTTAAATTGTCTGCTAGTGAGGCAGAAAACATGGCGGCGTCTCATAATGCGGTTCACTTCTGCAGTTTGGGCAGAACTCAGAGTTTCTGTGGCGGCTAACCCGAGCGTACTGCGACGTTCACGACGTCAGCGTCGCTCTGGAGGAGAAGAAGACTCATGCAGAAAACGGTAACCTACAAACATCGTTGCACAATTTTACTAAAAGACTCACTTTGAACGTTTAACATTTTTTAACAGTTATTACATCTAAAATATTAATCAGCAGTTCAGCAGATTACCTGAAGGTTTTATAAAGATTTATTTGGACTTTAGCTCGATTTCCAATCCAGTCCTAACCAAACTGAACAGATTCTTGATTCTGAACAGATTATTTACTTGAAGTTATTCTTTACAATGAACAGATTCTTCAGTCGGAATAGATTCCTGAGTCTAGGGCTGTTGTAAACTAATATTTTAGTAATCGAGTAATCTATCGATTATTCTTACGATTAGTCGGGTAATCGGATAAAAAAAAAGATAAAATAAAACATTGGTAAATCTAACATAACAGCAGTTTTACTATCGCATATCAACATCAGTCCAATTTTTCACATTTGAGCTTCTCTAACAGTTACTTTTCTGTAGTTTAGAAAATTAACCTGTAACAATAATAGCTCATTTTGTTAACTTGAAGAAAAGTTATACAAAAATCTGAAATTAATTCAATGTAATAATAAAGAGGCAGGATCACAAACAGCC
>CAEGAE010003493.1:0-19669 GCA_903067095.1 Girardinus metallicus
TGATGTCCTTACACAGCTCTCTGGTCTTGGGCATTGTGGAGATGCTGGAGTCTGATTGATTGAGTGTGTGGACAGGTGTTTTTTATACAGGTAACGAGTTCAAACAGGTGCAGTTAATACAGGTAATGAGTGGAGAACAGGAGGGCTTCTTAAAGAAGAACTAACATGTCTGTGAGAGCCAAAATTCTTACTGGTTGATAGATGATCAAATACTTATTTCACACAATAAAATGGAAATTAATTATTTAAAAATCATACATTGTATTTTTCTGGATTTTTGTTTTAGATTCCATCTCTCACAGTTGAAGAGTACCTATGATAAAAATTACAGTCTTCTACAAGCTTTGCAAGTGGGAAAATCTGAAAAATCAACAGTGTATCAAATACTTGTTCTCCCCACTGTAAATACCTCAATGTTTACGCAAACAACAGGATTAAAGGCAGTCAAGTTTAATACAAAAAGAGGCAGCAAACTGTACTTGAGGAATATTAGGTCCATTGTTGCTTGTAGCAAGATGCTGCATATCTTCTGTTATGTCTGTTGTGGAGAGTGTAATTTATTTTGCTATCATGGAATAGTAACATCAGGGCTTGCGACTTAAGCTCAACAAGCTGATGAAGAAAGCTGAATATTTTGTGAACTGCCCTGGAGTCTCTGGAGAAGGCTGTGCAAAAAAGGATGCTTCATAAAACATAATGCATAATCCTCAGCATCCTCTTCACAACACTGTAATGGGTTAGTCTTTCATCATGTCTTCTTCATGTTCAGTGCAATCCAGTCTGCTAAAAGAGGTCCTTCCTGTAAAATAACAACTCTTGAAAAAAGTTTGATACATTTAATTTCTCTTTGGACTCCATGACGCATTAATTCAAGCATTTTTGAAATGAATGAGAACAGAGTTTATGAATAGCAGCAGTCTCACTTCAGTCGAACAGCAGTGGACCTTGCAAAAACTGCAACTCCAAAAGCCTCAGTGACAAAAAAACAATTTAATTGTTCACTCTGTTTTTAAAATCTCTAGATCTAAATCTAGTGTTTGCTAGCAACCATCCAAACCCCCAACAGTCTCCTCACTGTGCCTAGAGGATGTGTTGCCGGGAGCCTTTTAATAGCAGCCCCAGGGAATACCCGGATGTTTCTTTGTTAATACTGTTAATGCCTGTGGTGGTAGTAACATTATAGCTGTTTAGCTGCAGTTAGTGTGGACACATATGCTTTCGGGCCTCCCTCACCTCCAAATTTACCATGCTGATGGGAGAAAAATGTGAATTGTAGAATTCAGTTGTTGCTTTAACCCTAAAATGGTTTACATGTTATCCAATGGGTCCATCAAGACACCCTGACCGTTAAGGTGCTTTAAACATTTAAGTCATGCCAAACATGTTCAATAACTTCCGCCTGTACACTAACCTGTAAGACATAGATTCACATAAAGACAAAAAGTAATCTAGGAGGAGATGATGGTGAGAGCAATTGGTGGTTGTGCCTTGAAACCTGACTCCTTTTTCTTCTGAGCATTTGCTTTCACCAGCAGAACCATCAGAACAGAGCAGATGAGAAGAGCTGCAGGAGTCAAATCTCACTTTTCATTTAAACTACAGTCATGATCGTTTAAGAAAAGTGACTGAAACACTCAGAGAGGACATCCTCTACTAAAACTGAAGTATTATGCTGATGTAACAGTTTCTTCTTATTTCTTAGAGCCTACCAGTTCTCTAAGGATCATATTGTCCTAAAATCATGATATCAGTCATGATTTTAGGAAGATGACAAACACAATGGATGTAACTCCATACCACAGAGAAGAGGAGCAATTATAATACAAAATATGTTCCCTTTTCTCATGAATAAGCTTTATGAAGCAGCAAAGATTATCTTAAATGGAAAGCTGTAGTATCAAAATAGATTTCTTGTGCTTCAGGACCTGGACGATTTGTCATAATGGATGAAAACATGAATTCTGGTCTTAGCATAAAATCTTGATGGGGAACCCAAGTTCCTTCACACTCGTGTTATGCTGCAGCAAAGTTATCCGAACAACAGCGATGTCACCTTAAAAAACTCAAAAAAGGAAATGAAGTCCAGACTGCACTGAGATACAGTGAGATTATCTTAAATACTCCCTTTTGTGCTCAAAAATCCTCAATTGTTCCATTGTGGCTGAATCAATACAATTCTTCACAGATGAGTGGGACCAATTTTCTCCAAAGTGATGTAAAAGACTGACAGTTTTACGAACGTCATGTTAGTAGTTGTTACTGTCCAGAGTGGCACAACTGATTCTCAGGTTTAGGAGGCATTTACATTTTCACTCAGGGCTATGTGAATTTCCAGTTCCAAGCTTCCTTTTCTATTTTTTTTCTGGTTATCTTTGTCTCATATAAATTTGTTTAATGACTTGAAACATTTTAACTGTGACAAAACGCAAAATAGAGCAAATCGTTGAGCAGAATTTTTCCACTCCATTGTATGTATTTAATACAGCAAAATAATGCCTGTCCATCATTGCATAATAAATCTTTTGTTGCAAACATCTAACGAATAAGGATCAATATTTGTGCAGATATTTATGAGACCCAAGAAGACGAAGATAATTACTCCCACAGTACCTCTCTAAGTAGCCTACAGAGCTAAATTCACATTATCCTCTGAACACACACACTATCCACGGTATTGTACTCCCTAATTGCTTTCCACATCACATGGAAGCCTAATCCCAGTAATTTAAACAAGCCATTAACCAATGTAGACATCTGACACATTGCTGAAAACATTCTTTGTAAATTATAAATCTGCAGTGGTGTATATCATAAACATGATATGCTCTGTCGTATTAGAGGATAATCATGAACTAAATGCTTACATTCTGGTCAGATATTGTGTATTTTCTATGTATTATTTGTTTTGATGTTTTACCATCAATGTCAGCAAACAGTCTAGTACAATGATTAAAGTTTATACATTCCCACAGATACAGACCTGGCATAGCTGTTAAAGATCCTTTTTAGTCAAACTTATATGTTTAAGTAGCCAAGCACATTGGACTTAAACACATTTAAAGTTTGTTCCTCAGCAGGAGTAATTTCTTTGCTTGTCTATTGAGAATAAGAACGTCCCAAAAATAATGAACATTGTCAAGGGTGAAAAATTAATTATGTTCAGAAATAAAATGTTTTTCTCTTCAAGGTTAATTTGATTGAACAAAAATGAGTGGCAAATTTAAAAACTGAGCTTGAGAAATTTCCAATTTATAAAAATGCAATTTTACATGTACAGGTGTTACATGTAAGAGCAGGAAAAACCCTGAAAGGACAAGCACTGAAAGTCAAAGTGTGATCAGCTCTCAGCTGTCAGCTGTGCAAGACCAGTTTATGTCCAGGCTAATAGTAATATAAACAGTGTGCTGTCACAGTGTTGGGACACTGATAGAGATTAAATTATACTTACTATCTGCCAGCTGCTGATTGCACAAAGATTAGATTAGTGAGCTAAATTTATTGACCTTGAATCTGAATGAGAAGTCCAAGTTTCTAGCAGAGATGACGAAACAAATTTCAAAAGTTAACTGTAAAAGGTTGTGAACTTTACTGACAGATATATATAAACATACACATATATATAGTTATATATATATGTGTATGTTTATATATACTGTGCTATATAATACACTCGTTTTTTTGGGGGGCGGGGGGAGGGGAGGTTTGTGCTAATTTATTGAAAATAGAAAACCAAGAAATCTCAGCTTATCAGACAGGTCCATGATACAGCAGAATTAATGTCCGAAGATCTCACAGAGCACTATTTAATCCTTTATTTCAGTACAATGAGGCAAGTACACAGCCACCAAGCCAAATATCCATCTACACATAATGGCTGAACATGGAGGAAATTAATCAGAGAAGTACCTAAGGTTGCCCTTGTAAGTCTTCAGGGCCTCAAAGATCCACAACTCAAAAAGAAGAGTTGACAGGAGAACAACTGTAAGGGAAAAAAAAAATATATCCAAAAGCACTTCAATAATTACTAAAGAATCATTAAAAATATCAGTTTTTATGTACTCCAACTTGAACACTTGCAGAAGTGATTGAGGCTAAAGGTGATTCTACAAAATATTGACGTAGGGGACTGAATACAAATGCAGAATTGTATTTGTGAAAACTTTGAAAACCAATCGCTCGTGATTTGGTCTGTCCCAATAATTACAGTTTGTGGTTGTAGCATGACAAAATGTGAAAAGGTCAAGAGTTATGAATACTTTTATACCACATCCAATAGGTGTTTCAGTGATAATCAGTTTAAGAAAGCTTTCATCTTTACAAGGTGTATTGTATTTGGTGGCAGGAGAGTGAAAGCACCTGTTAAAGGGAAGTTTTATTTTTCATTTCCGAAACTGTGCAAACTGCACGTACTGCAGGGCTGTGTGACATGGCTGAGTTAGTAAGGAATACTTTTGTATTGCTGCCACACAAGATCAGATTCACACTCTGATATTGCTTCAGCAGTGCAACACCTGGCTGTGTCTGTCTCCTTCTATCGTGGTCCAAAGACTGTAACATGTGTTGCAATAATGTTTTCTGCAGTACCGCTGCACATGCCTGCAGCTAATTTTGTCTTCTGAATTTTCTCCAATCCTGTTTTTTTTACAACCAGAAATCCCTACTGCTGTACCAGGTGAACATCTGCATTTCAAGGAGCCTTGCTCTTTATACTTTTCTGCGTTCAGAATTGTGCGTCAGAATGAAACAGTTCCACACAGTTGCTGAGCGATCATCAAGAAAAGCATTTCACTGTGTTGTGGCTTTGCCTCGGTACAGCACCTAGTCCAAATTCCTCACACACTTTTCCCCTCATTTATCTCCGAGACACAGCAAGCAGAGAAAAATGGCCACCTGCTCACATTCATCTCTGCATGAAATGTAATTATTTTGAGAGGTGAGGGCAAGCTCGGGATGAGCTCGGGTTTCATCTGTGGCTTTTTATACGAGAGAAAAACTCTGGATATTGTGCAAGTCAATGGAAATAATAAATGGAAGGGAGCTTGTTTTAATGTCTCACTCAGCAGAATCTTATTAAAGAGAAATGTGGACAAAAATGAGACAAAGGCTTTTTTTATTTTAATCATTAGAAAGCTGTGATGGCCACAAAGACTTTTTGTTTTGTACTTTCACAGCTCCATGATGCGTCTGGCATCAGTTTTTTTGAAACTCAGACTCCTGCAATGCCATAATCCAATTTCATAATCTTTGTCTTGACTAAGATCATCTAAACTTAAGTTTCCTTTTTTTTCATTTTTGACATAAAAGTATTGACTTCTAAGTAACAAAACTGCATGGTTATGATGATTGGATACCACAATGGAATTCAAAAGTTATTTAGTTGGTCTTCTTGTAACATCCAAACACAAAATCAGTGCAAATATTGTATTTCTAGACACTACATTTCCTGCTTTACATCAGTGGAAAATATTTTTAAATTATTAATCCCTACTAGCATTTTTAGTCAGAATCAGATTTATGAATAACATAAAAAGCACATATTTTTAACTGTATGTTTCACTTTTGACGTATGGAAAAAGTGAAACATACAGGACAAAATAAGAACATCTTGAACTTGTGACCTGTGGCCCTTTAGTAGGAACAATACTCTGAAGTGTTATAGGGAAAAACAATCTGCATTTTAATCAGGACTCTGACTCAAGATGAAATCAGTAAACCTTCAGATGGGTCTGACTGCAATCAGCAACAATTATGTATTTTCGTTCTTTTATCATCCTGCTGTTTTTCTAAAAGCCTGCCAGGCGGCATGCTTTAAACATTGGCTAATTAGAGCATAATGACAGTGATGGCAGCAGCAAAAAGAGAATGCAAACATGAATGGTTACTCTCCTTCTCTGCATGTGAAGGTATTTGGAAATAAAAAGCAGCATGACAACTCCAACTAAACAACAATCATTTTATGTCATTTTTATTAAAATGATCTTAATCATATTCTAACGTAAGGGTTTTTACTGTTCTAAACTTTTTATGTAAATTCTGTGTCTAGTGTTTAATGGTAAAATTGCTTATAAAGTACTTAAACACTTATGTGTTTAAGTATTCAAATCCTTTAAACATTTTTTTCTTGCATCATTACCACAAAGTTCTCCGTATTGTTTTCAGATTTAGATAACACACACCCTACACACCAAAAACATCACACACCTTTGAAGTGAAAAGAAAAACATACATTGTTTTCAATTAGTTTTAGAAAACAATTATCACACTTTCTTTGCATTTGTACTTACTCCTTATTACTCTGATTCCCCCAAATAAAGTCCAGTGCATATATTTCCCTTCAAAAGTCACTTCATTAGTAAACAGACTCCACCTGAATATTTGCAGGAAACCATTATTAAAGGAAAGCCACAAAAGTCCAGTTTCCATTTTGCCAGGAACTAATTTAGGGGACAAAGAAAACGAGTGGCAAGTTTTTCATCAGATGAAACCAAACCTGAATCTTTAGAAAAAGAGCAAAACGCTTTAAGTACAAAACAACCTGAACACACAGTCCCTCTAGAGACACATGATAGTGGAAGCATCATGGTGTGGTGATGCTTTTCTGCAGCGAGATCAGGGAAGCTGCATGTGGAAAGACAAGCTAGACAAGCTAGCTATGTTGAAATAGCTTCAGGCAAAAGCATATTCATGTGTTAGAATGGCCACTTAAAGTTTACACCTACACCTAATGGAGAGTATATGACAATTTTTAAAAATGGAGGTTCACGAACGCTTATTATCTAATTTAACTGAGTTTGTGTTTCATTTACTGGGAACAATGGGCAAAAATGTCACTCTTTAGATGGAAAAAAGTGGGACTTTTGGCTCGTGGAACAGAACACAGCAGCTCAACAGATAGATTTTTACATATAAGAAGGTTTGACAAAAATTTGCAATTTAGCAAAGCTTTGTTTTTTATCTCCCATAAAAAATCCAAATAATATACGTTGAGTCTTTTGGGTCTAACGTGACAAAATGTGGACTGGTGCAAATTTGACCCATGACCATAAGCAAAGTAACCCATGTTGGGTGGTTTTTAACGCCACAGTTTTAAGGGAGTACCTACTTTTATTTTTCAGGCTCTTTATATCTGATATTGCTCTCAAGTGGCACAGAACTGTGTCAGTTGGTTAGAAAATTGTGGCTGAAATTGTTTTGAGAAGAAACATTTTTCTCATGAGTGTCTAAAGCCTGAGTTTAGCTGCGCTAAAATGAGAGGCATGATTTATAGTGAATCCTCAAGCGTGTTTGAAATATTAACCAGTGTAATTAAACTGTCAGTGGCTTCAATGGCTGCGTCAGTGATATCATTTCTTCTCAGGCGTATTGCCAACAAGAAAAACATCGCTAATAGACACATAAGCACTCAAAGTTTTGTCCCCTGTCAGTGTTTAAAAAAGCCAGGCATGCCCAGCGATATAAATGTGCTCAGATCAGTTCAATGGCCCAGTTGGCCTTAATACGACTTAAACTGCTATAATTATTGCATTATCTTGATTGGCTTCTTTATTTTCCCTCTGGCCACATTGAAAGCAGGTCTAATGTACATTCACACAGCAGTAATGGAGTCAGAGTGCAGCAATATTTATCGAAGCGTTGCAGAAAGAATTTAATCAAGTGTGATATTTAAAACAGACTGGGGGTCTTTAAAGGGCAGCAGAGAAGAAACAGACACGCTTCACTAAGGTTTTTTGAAGTAATTTCACTGTACTCATGAATAACCATTGTTACTTCAGTTTGGTGGTCTGATTTAATCAAAACCATGCTGTTTTAATATTTTAGGTACTTTAGCTTTGTAATTTTAGTGCTGTTTTTATGCTATCTTGTGTCTGGTTAAAATTTAAGCACTACAGTTGTTCCTTTAAATATAAAGTGGCTCCATGATTCTGTAGTGAGAAGAAACAGTTCATTTGTAAAAGCTGCTATAAGTGGTCCAATCTTTAACTCTGTATGTTTCGATCGGTGTATCATATAGAACAGGACCCAAATGTGGGTCGACCACCTTTTATTTTGTCTGTTTGAGATATCAAAAGAAACAGCAGTGAGCGCACTGCACAGTCCGGTCCAAAACACCTCACTCCTGCTAGCCCAGTGCAGCATTTTTTTCTATATGTGTTTGGACATGTGCAAAAATAAAATATTTTCACATTTATCAGTGGCATTAGGTCACCCTTGTTATAATGGAACAGTAAAACAAACCAAAACAAAGCTCTTAACAATATTTCTCATATTTTTAAAACCCATACCTGTTTGACTTATCAAAAGAAACAGCAGTGAGCGCACTTTGCACAGTCTGGTCCAAAACACCTCCCTTTGCAAGAAAATAACATCCAAAATAAACAAAAATTTGTCAAATCAAATAAACAACCAAAAGAATCCCGCCACAATTGCATGAAATCTGTAACACAGGAACTCTACTAGCTTGCTCTACATGTAAATACAATCCAATTTCGGCTAACATAGACCATATAACATTCCACAGTCGAGAAAAAAAAAAAAAACATTTCCCACAGACACTGGTATAAATATATAACTTATGAAATGTGAATTAACCAAGAAAACCTTTACATCTGGACCGATAATGTAGCACGGCTTACCTCCTGCTAGCCCAGCGCAGCATTTAACCAGATATTTGAAACAAAGTGTCAGCTTCACGGAGCAGTCAGAGAATCAGGAGAGGATGTTGGATCAGATGATCGCTTCTAATAGTAGAGCAGGCATATTGTCTCAAAAAAACAATAAATTTAAAATGTAAAAAAATATTTCCTCATCAGACATATAATGTAATGTTTTCAATTAGGGATTAAAACATTCTTGACTATTATTATCTTGTCTTATTGTTAGTGTTACCATTTTAAAATGATTAAGTACTTTTGTTCTCTGCTTGAAAGGTGGCATCCCCATATTAAAATGTGTTCCGACAACCACAAAGTCTATCTGAATAATCTTTTGGTATTCTAGCAAAGAGAAACCTAGTGAAATTTGTCAGGAGTCGTAAATATCAGTACAGTTGTTACAGCACAAATTTAAAAGTTTCAAGTTCACTTTTAACAATTGTAGACTAAGTATTCTGTTGAGAATAATTCCAATGTAGCCCCAAACCTCTAAAAACTCAAAACATATTAGCAAATAAATATGTTTATGAAGTTAAGCAGAGGAAAAATTGAGAAGTTTTAATATGTAGACAATCCAGGGGACGTATAGAAAATTCCAAATTTGACCCAACTGTGCCATTTTAATTGTTTTATTTTAAGAGCATTTCATTTGTATATCTCTAATGGTGTTAAATACAGTAGTTATCAGCATTTTGACAGCGAATCAAAAAGCAAAACAACTTGTGGCCAAAAACTATTGACCAAAAATGTGCACATCATTATTCTCAATGCTTCAACAACTGTACCTGGCTATGTATGCATTATTCATCCCTCTGTACTGCAAGTGAGTGGTTGATTTGAGTGAAAGATACATTATTTCATTTATTTGAGCTGAATGAACGGTGCTATACTCACCTATGGTAAATTAGTTGAATTGTCAGTCAGAGTTAGCAGACCTTTCATACCTGCAAACAGGCAAAAACTAAATTCCAAAAGACCTATAAAGACTTTAAAATTGTTCGGCTTTATTCAGTTTACCGAGCTGAGCTACATGTCACGTCATGAGTGATAGCAGCATTATGCGTGCTGTGAGAGATATCTGGATATATTGTGAATGATATGATTCAATCTCTTTGCATTACTGTCCCAACAAATGTGCTCAGTGAAGAAGACCTCCTCTATAATTTTTTCCTTTGTTTTCCTCTCGCTGTCTCTCTGAATGGCTGCCTCTGTTGTGCTGCAAATCAGAGCAAAACACAAAAGGTGGATGCATTTTCCATCAAACCTAATTAGGAGATGATCAAAGGACACACTGAGCTGCAAGACAAAGCATGTTCCAACAGAGATAAATGTTTGAGCACTTTCAGCAGGCTGTGGAGTGACAGCCAGAATTAAGGTTCAATATTATCAGATGTCTTGCAGTGATAGATGAGAATCATTAGTGTTGTCTAGACTGGTCGTTTTCAGCTATCGGACCAAAACAGGCTTTGTGCACCCTTGCAGATTTGACGGAGCTGAGGATGCACTTGTCAGCGTTAAGTCACCTGATGTGATATGATCTTGTAATTTCTCAAAGAGTTTCCAACTGCAGTCCCATAACTCCAAGCTGTTCTGTAACGTGTTATATACTCCCAGAGGCTTTGATAAAATGGAAGATTAAAAAGACACCCTCTTGTGCGTTTTTATGGCAGGCCTGGACCTCCTGTCCTCCTCGGGGGAGATTAACTGGTAGAGTACAGATTAAAATCAGTCAGACAGAAGATGCTGGAGAGACGGGAAAATGATACACAAATCTCACTTTCCTTTACAGAGAAGTGACATAACCGCAGCTGTTCATATCGATGTACAGCTGTGTTGCATTTATATCCATGGTTTCTATATCAGCTTCTCCTGGTATTTTTTGCTGCCTGCAGTACACACACTGAGTCATCAGTAATAATTGTGGCAATGACATCAACAACAACAACAAAAAAGCCCAGATCAGATTCAGTAATCAGGGATGAGTAATTATACTGAAATGGTTCATTATGCAGGATGAAACAGAAATAATGGAACGAGGACCACAGCAGCTCTTTGAAAATTACAGTAATGTGATGCTTGTTCTCCGTTAGAAAGTACAGTGGCATTGATTCTATGCAAAACAAGGAGGATCAGAAGCTTTTCATAATAACTGTGTTGCTATAAATTCACTCCAAGTTCTAAAAAGTGTAAGTTTCTTGACCTATATCTACGAGGGAGACACATTTACATCAGCATGTCAAAGTGGAGCTGAAAGATTAAACATCAAAGCTCCTGGTTACTAGCAAATCTCCCCAAGGCTTTGTTGTTGTGTGTAAAATGCTGGCCATGCAAAAGTCATTGAAACAAGACAAGAGAGAGAATACAGATCTCCTGACCAAAAACTGCAAATAAGTGTTGCAAAACTTTAAAGCAGAGAGAAAAAGCCATTATTGTCCTATTAGCTGTTCAAAGACCTTAGGCTGCAGGGCGTCGCACACTGTTTGCCAACTGGCTAGCAGAGCATTAAAGGCAAGAAGTGCCATGGCAAACATTTCCAGCTAAAAAGAAACAAACAGTCCTAACAGTGTATATAAATTATGAAATATATTGCTTCTTGCAAAACTAATCATACCCCATGAAATTCACATTTTGTAAAGTTACAATAAAAATGTGTTTTGCAGGGATTTTACAGGATTTACCAAAATAAGATGGTGCATGTTTGTGTATGTGAGGGAAAATAGACTTTTCCTAATGTATAAATAAAATAGACCCCTGAATAAAATCTACTTTAACTAAATGACTTTGGAAATCACCTGTTTTTTCAGATTTGCTATATGTTTTAATAGTAGATTTCAGTTCCAGATGCAGCATTTCATTTAAAAATAAGTTTGACTTGATTGAGAGTGTTTCAAATTGTAGAGTTAAATCATCAACTGAATTTGATCAAAAACAAAATGATTTTTGTGAGGATGACCATATTGAAATGCAGAAAACACAAACATAACCAATAGTGTTCGTGCCTTCTGTTTTAGGTCTGTGCAGAATAAGAAATCAGTTCCTCCTCCACTCCCCCCAAAAATACTTTGTTTTGCATTAAACACAATAAAAACACTCAAAATCCCAACAAATAATAAGATGCAAAAGAACTAATGACATCTTGAGGAAAACATTTGTCAGAATTTTAAAAGCCTATAGCTGTTTTTATCTCTGCAGGGTATAAACACAACTTCAGTTCATCCCGCAAAAGCTGTACATGACTGCTTGAAAGGTACTATTTCAATTTTGGCATTAATTTGTCTTCTTTGGCAAGATAATGGACTCCATAGTGGAGCAGTCGTAAGCACTAATGTCTCTCAGCAAGACGTTTCTGGGTTTGAATCCAGGCCCTTGGGGCTTTCTATGTGGAGTTTTTATGTTCACCTTATTAATGTACGGGTTCCTTCTGGGCTTGCCGGCTTCCTCCCACAGGCCAAAACTGTATACGTTAGGTTATCACAACACACTTAATTCCCCCAGGTGTGACTTGGTGTGTGCATGGTGGTTTTATACGGTGTGTTTCTGTGTTATGCTGCCTGTCACCATGTTCCAAAGTTCCCTGGCCTGCTGGAGATAGGGGCCAGCCAACCCTCGGGTTAAGATTAAGCAAATAAATGGATCTCTTTCAAAATTTCCCTTTTTTATTTTGAGTTTTAAAAGAGTTGATGCAGCGTCTGCCTTTAAAACGATCTAAAAGCAGAAATGTGATTTTCTGCAACTGTAGCCTTAAACCTTCTTCTTGTTCTGATGGCACTGTAACAAATTACTTTTTTTGGACAACAGTGGTCAAGTTGGCATTATGATGGAGCCATAAAATCTGCTCTCTACCAGAAAATTCTGAGCGAAAGTTTTTGCCCTTGCTTTTAGTTATGCAGCAGAAGAACACTAGCAACTGAAACTCTGAATGGTTTGGTTTCAAAATCAAAATTTAGAGCAGCCATACTGAAAGCATAAATTTAAATCTGAATGTGTGCCAAAAATTCCTTGCTTGATAGCTGTTGCTGCTGCCAAGGATATTGTAACCATTAGATTTATGGCTGCAATTTGTTTTTCATTTAAGATAAGGTAGATTTAGATAGCTGTTTAACCTTAATAGATGAAATCACCATTTCAAAAGAACGCATGGTTTATTTACTTAGATTATATATCTAGTGTGAACTTCTTAGATTATTTAAAATATTTAAGTGAGACAAAATCAAAAGCAGAAGAAATCTTTAAGGGGCGGGGAATTATTCTTCATGGAACTGTATATGTTTGATGTGTTGATACGCTGTCCTTAATTTATGCAACAGTTTTGACAGTCGCCCAAGGCTGATGTGTTTGGAAAGAAACATTCACCTTTAAGAATCATGAGTAAGGAATATGAAAAACAGGCTTCATATCCCGGCAGTGCTCAATGAAATATTGAAAATTTGTCACCAAGTATTCACAGAGCTCATTTTTGTGTCAGAGCTGAGATTTTGCCCCCTCTTATCTTTAGTGTCTTTCGGCATTAACAGTTGCTGCCTTGTGGAGCTGTCATCCTGGCAACCGAGACTTTGGAGACGATTCAGAAAGTCACAGAATGAGAGCCTTTCTTTGGTATTTAGCATTTAGGATACAGCAATAAAAACAGAAGGTGATACTCTTACTATCTAGACAGTCAATAAAAACTACAGCGACTAAATGTCAAAATATGTTAATAAGCATCAAATTAATAAGACTGTCAGTTGTATAATTAATCATGCAAATCTAGCTGCAGAATTAGGCTTTATTTTTTTCCATGTGGCTTGTTTATCTTAATCAGAACCAAAAACCAAACACAAAAAAACTTGTTTCTGCTCAAGAATTTCAACATCTTTATCCTTCTCTAGTCTGACTGTGTCTGATAGGGTCACTGGGAATGTAAGGCCCATTGTGGTGATTTAATGTATTGGTGATCTTGGTGGTTTTTCACTTTGAAATCAAAAGTGGACTGGATGTGTTGTAAAAAAAAAAAAAAAAAAAAAAAAAAAGCTTAAAGGAAGTCACACTGATTCAGAGTCATGGAGGCAAACATGTAAAACTTTGCAGGAACACAGGAATCTTGAGAAAGTAACATGTATAGTGGCCAACAAATAAAGAAAAATATTACAACCAAACCTGGCACTTTTATCAGCTTTTATTCTGACTTGGACAGGAAAAGGTTTCTTGTTGTTTCACTCGTCTGTTTATTTATGGGGAAGGAGTCATCATAAGGGGCTTCTGAACCAATCAGAAGCACTTTTGGTAAACTTTTAGCCTCCTCTAGCTAAGAAAAATAAAATATAAGGAATATAATATATATAATTTCAATCTATCTCCAGGTGGAAGCTAAATCACATTTTATGTTCCATATTTTTGAACACTATCAACGTGGGACATCATGATATTTTGTCTAATGTAAGAGACCCATCTTAGATTATTTCATGGTACTTGAGAAAAAGCTGCTGTTTTGAGTATAAGGTCAGAACTTGTGCGTTTGTGAGCACTACAAAAGGTTCTGATGTATCTTTTGCATCTTTCATGTGTCTGAAAACTTTTATCTGTTCTCGGCAGCTGTTTGTCAGCTTTAAAACTCTACATCAAATCCCAGAACTTGTCTTGTAGAGATAAACTCACTGTCAGATCACTGTTACTTCTAATTCTGCTCCTCTTCTGCAGAAAACACCCCCTGCTGTTTCCAAGCTGCTTCTGAAGACATTCCAAAGGTTTTGAGTTTTTCTGATGCAAAATTTAAAACTGACTCCATGAACAGCTGAGAAATTTAATAAAAAGGGTTTATGTTTTTAATTCTTAAGACAATTCTGAACAATCTATTTTTTTAACATACCTTTTCCATCAAAACACAGCAGCACTATAATGACTGTGTCTTTGCTCAGACACCCACTAGAGCTAGGTGAGGCACTCATCTGTGGTCACATCAATATTGTTTGCAGAACCACACAGCACAGCCCAAACCTTGCAGCCAGAGCATTCACGCAAGACATTAGATCTTTGATCCACTCTCCCCCTGACCTGCCGCTTTAGTGCTTTCTCCCCCTGCAGCTGCCTCGCTGTGTGGCATCCTACATCGTCTGTGTTGTTGCCTTCAAAAGTAGACCCACATTCCTCATTATAAGAGTCCTGTTTTGAATCAGTGGTTTTGACCCTATTTAAGGATTTCCTTAAATGGGGTGGTATTGATATTAATTTGCTGCAGCTTCAAATCAGAATGCTACTAAAAACTCTAGAGGATTTTGTGAATCCAAAGCAAGCCCTAAAGTGTAATGTCAAGCAGTGCTTACCTCCAAGAAAAAGGGATTTTTCTGCGCTGTGGGTCATTGCTTTCACAACTTGTTAAGGGATTTCTTTTTAATTGGCTTACATGCTTTCATCTGAGTACAGAAGTACCTGCATGTGCATCAAAGCACAGCGATGTGACAGCCACACACCTCCTTTATCCCCCAGTTTCTCTGTTCCTCAAAGAAACTCAGGCAGAAGGATTTGGATCAGGTCAGAGCTCCGGTGCAAAGTTATGCAACTGCTCTGACATTTGTCTTTTGTGTTGTGCCACTGACATGCTATTACATTGCTCAGTTGTTTAACAGAATTACCGCTGCAGCCAATATGTTGCAGGCGAGAACATCTGGCTCCCTACGGATCGGAAAACGAAAACATTTTCCCAGGCACAATCATAAATTGCACATGAACAGCCAGGGTGTTTCAAGGCAAATGCCAATGATCCAAAGTGAATGTCAACAATCCATTTCTTTTTTTTTCTTTTTTGTTCTTTTTATTGTTTTTGATTGTATTGCACCTGGTGTTCACCAGCTCAGTTGTGCTCGAGCTGTCATCACGATCAGCTGTGGTGGGTGCACACAGTTGACGGAGCAATCTTGCTGTTCTCGTCAGGACAGAGCTCTTGGGCATGCAATCATCTTGAAATGGAAACATGTTCATTCTGAGTGGTAAAATAGTCATGGAGGAGAAGTTGATGGCCAGTCATTGAACTCTGTCTGCTGAAATCAACCACAGAGGCCATCAGACGTGATGAAGTTTTACACTGGAAATCAGTACAAATTTTGAATTTATCATCTATAAAACTTGTTTTGAATTTTTTCATTCATTCAATTGTTCCTTTAAAAAAATAAACGCAATTAACACAGAGATATTTAAACATACACATTTGTACGTATTAGTTTTCACTTTGAAAGTCATGTTCTTTGACGCCATCTGCTGGATTCACATCAAAATCAAGTTTTTTTTGATCATTTTATTTCTTTGTAGTTCCATTTAATTGACCCAGCTATGAATATCTGACTGAAGTTGCAGCTGCTCATATTTTGTAATTGTAAAGTTTCTGTATTGTATTTTTTGAAACAAAACTTAGATTGTTATTATTTAACTTTTATCAGCCAGGTTTTTCTCCCTTAGCATTTTAAAGAAAACGAGTCATGACCAAGACCTCTGAGTACTCATTCCTCATGCCTTTTAAATAATCATCATAATTATCAATTTGTTTCATAATGTGAAAACTGTTACCTATAAATAGAATATGAACAACTGCAATTCTAGTCAGATAATTATAGCAGAGTAAATTACACATGTGGCCCATAGGCACCAGCCTCCCTTAGTTAACTTGGTACAACAAATTGGATGGATTGATATAGGACTCCATATGCTTTCAAATGCAGGACATCATTGTTTTCATTTTTTGTTCCTAATACTGTGCACCTGGTGAGTATTCACAGCACTATGCTTCTTCCACATTTTACATCCTAACTTGTAAATTGAATAAATTTGTTTTTTTATCTAAAATTCTGCACACAATTCTTTATAATGACATGATTTCATGATTTTTTTTTTACAAATAAATAAACAATAAAAACTTAAAAACAATGACATGTAAATAAATTTTTTCTGCCATTGCCATTAAACTTGGGTATATCCAATTTCCACTGATCATCCCATAGATTTTTCTACAGATTAATTTGATTGATGATGCTATTGGATTGGCTGCTTTGCAAATGCCAGCCAATACCTTTTCAAGTAACACTGTGTCTAGGTATTTGAGTTTACAAAATTTTTGAATATTTTAGATATGCTCAGAAAAAAAATCAGTGAGTACACGGGTTTTCTACAAACAATCTGGAGTTACGTTTCACAGAAAAAAATCCACCAATAGGAGAATCCACAAATGTTGAACCGCAAATAGGCAAGGACACACTGTAGAACCCTCATACAGCCTTGTATCAAAGCACAAATCTGGGGAAGAAAACAAACAAATTTCTGCCTGTTTGAAGATCCCCATGAACCTGGGCAGTCACGTCCATCATCAAGTTTTAAATGAACAGTGCTCTTCCTAAATGTGGGACATGGAGGTGTCATTAACATGATATAGATAGGAACCTGGAGAGTATCCAGGATGCAAATACATACTGGATGAAAATCATGTCTGTAGTGTTCTTGACAGGCTGGAGTTACTCTGCATGTTTCAGCAGTACAACTGTACGACCAAGAAATTAAAGAAGTGGCTTGAGGACAACTCTGAAACTCCTTGAGGTAGTTCAACCAGTCTTGAATACCATTTAACATTTCTGGAGTGATCTGAAAATGACTGTGCACCCATTCAACCTTACAAAGCCTGAGAGGTACTGAAACAAGGACTGGGAAAACTTCTCAAACATAGGTTTACCAAGCTTGTGGTACCATATTTGTGAAAATGAAAAGCTGCATTTGCTGCCAAAGGTGCTAAAATTTAAGAAAAAAAATGACATTGTCATTAAGGGGTTTTATGTGTCCAGCTTTGAGAAAAATATATTTAATCCAAACAAATGGAAGGAACATGAAAAATTCTGGTAGAAAGACTACTTTCTATTCCCAAGGGCTATCTTGCTGCAAGACAGCAGTGCAACTAACTGATCAACCAAACAACCTGATTTGCCTTATTTATATATTTGTTTACTTAGTTGTTGGATTATAAAATGTCCTTTTGTTCAGCCAATAGCTCTGTATGTATGAAGATCATCTCTATACAGATTGACATCTCTCTTCTCTGTGCTATCGGAAGCGTGCACTGGAACAGCTTTACCTTTTCCTGGAAACCCAAATACCATCCTCAATATTCAACCACAAAAATGTTTTTACAGTGATATTTGCTGTATTAACATTGTTTTTCTTTTAGAAATCATGCTTAACGGTCAAAGCTCTCTCTCTTAGCTATCCACAGAGCAGCAGATGTGCCTGAGAGCAGCTCACATGTCCCCAAACCAGGTCAGCGAGCAGACTGAAGAAAGCCGAGGCTTTGCATGTTTTTCATTATTCAGGAGGGCCAGGAGCTGGAAGGCTGCTGGGGGTGGAGTCTGTCTGAGCTCAGCTGATGGAGGAACACCGACAGAGAGGACATCCTGACAAGTGGAGCTCCAGGAGGGACTCTGAGGCTGAGACTTGGTTACAGTTGGGATGAAGAGCAAGAAATAGAGTCACCAGCTGCTTTGGAAGGTATTTCATAATCCTTTCAGTTACAATTGAAAACAAAAACTAATTACCTATGCAAGGTTTTTATTCTTTTTATGTGTCCTGTTTTCTGCCATTCACGATCCGTAAAGTGAAAATTTGCTCTATAGAATTTACAGTCAGTGGCTCCTTGGATAAAGTATTTGTTTTCTCATTTTAACTTAAGACCTTGTTTAGTCTCCTGTTGCTAAGATTTTCCAAAGTCCACATGTGAAGCAGCAAAACGAAAGTGTCAGTTGCATTAATGTTTAAACACAATACAATCTTCCGTTAGCTTACATTTAGGTGATTTCACAGAGAAACTAATTCCAAAAGAAATATTGTATTTAGCAATCCAGCTTTTCCAGCTAAAGCAATCATAATTTTTACTTTTTCCTCAGTCAGTTGAAAGTACAGACACAACACCATAAAAATACAATTTTATTGCAAATTTATATACATTGTTCTACAAAATAACATTTTTGGCTTTTAGAGCTTCTGATACAATGTCAGGTTGGTTATTTTAGTCTTTCCTCTGAATCAAAGAAACCATCGTGGAAAACTGTTTGTACTTATTCAGGTAAACTTTGTCTAACATTAAAATTTCCTTGATCTAAAATGTGGTAAAAAACCAAAAAGGTTGTGGCTACTTTTTGACAGCATTGTAAGTGGCAGGATTTTCATAACGATATAGAAAAGTAAAAGGGTGTGAAGAGCTGGAAAATGTATAATCTGCTTGAGACTGGAACTGTGTTAGGATTATAGAAGTCCATGTGGGTCTTGGCCATCCTCAGATTAGTTATCCTTAGCCTTTGGGGATAATTAATCTGAAGATGCCAAAATAGTTATTTACTGTAGAAAATATACGAAATATTATCTACACTTGTCAAACATAAATTCCCCTAAAAAAATCCTGAACTGTGACTAAGTTTTAGTGATTTTAGATGACTGACTTGCTTTGCTTTTGTTGTCTTTGGTTTAACCATGATCTCAAATTATCTTTTGCCAATGAAAATAGAATTTGAATTTCAGAGCCATTTAATCTTTGTTGATTTTGATTATTATGGCTTAAAGCTAATGAGAACTCAACATTTCGGAACCCAGCAAATAGCACATTAGATATGATCAATTAAAAAAATATATTTTATCTCTATCTGCTGTGTTGAATTGTTTGGGGCTCCTTCAGCGTGAAATAGTACATCAGTGCAGTGTGATGTTTGTTTGATCAGCCTGTTCCACTGCAAAGATGAGCATTGATTCCTTTACAGAAGTCTATGACATGTTGGTATTGTTGGGTCTGGGATCATTCTCCTCTAGATGCTGGACAGCTTACAAATCATAAATAATCCACATGGTCGGATTGCCCATAACATGGAACAATGTCGTTTTGGTAGTAAAAAAAAAAAAAAGCTTTAGATGTAATAATAAACATGTGTGGAACCAATACACTTGAAAATTGTGTTTGATAAATCTTTGTAATCAATCAGTTTCACTTGTGGAACTAAATTACTGATATATATATATATATA
>CAEGAE010003502.1:0-23803 GCA_903067095.1 Girardinus metallicus
CCCGGAAAAAGACAAAAACCCGGACATTATCATGACTCAATAAAATCCTCCCAGGCCGAACTTGAAAACTGGACGTTCTGCTGCTAACACTTAGCTTTCGTCTACCAACTCAGGCGGAAGTGAGAGAGTAAATAAAGTCCCGGCCGGAACACGGTGCACTAAATAATAACACATAACGAGGCTTCGAGGCAGATCATTTTTCCTCGAGGAATCGTTTCAGCCCTAGATAGGTGGGCACGTAAGAGGCCACACTGTTATGCCTGATCAGTGCATATAGTTATATTGCTATTTGTTTGAACATGCACATTAGTGCCAGATTGTATTTTCATAAAACTGTCAGCAAAGATCAGCTGTTTAGTTACAAAAGTAGGTCACTTTCCAAGGGGAATGTATACTCTGACAGTTTGGACAAAGATTAAATTTAGCTTTTTCATTTAAAAAAAAAAATTGAGGTTTTGTTTTGAAATGGGAGCCAATTAGATTAAAAATGTTACTATTGAAATAAAATTCACTGAGGTTATAGTAGTGTTCAATGCTGTTCATTTCAATTTATTCCAGAGGAGAATGGATTACCCTGCTTGGCCTTGGGAGCGAATCTGTGCTTTTTAGTTTGTATGTTCTGCTTCCTTATTGAATGTTTTATTTGTTTATTTATAGTGTGGAGGTTGTAAACAGCGTCCCTGTAAACACTGGCCCTGTATTCAGAGCATTAAACGATCTAATTTTGTACCTCAGCACAGTTACAACCGAGATCCCGTGTAAATGGACCAAAAGTCTACGGCCATGATGGCTCACTAAATGCACACCAAGATCATTGGCCTTGCTCTCTATAATGCCAGGCTTTGTTGGTCATGTTTCCTCAGGGAGAATAGGAAAAAAGCAGAGGAACACTTTAAAAGTCAGCAAGGAAGAGAGAGAATGAGAAAAAAATCCCTGAAGGCAAATGGCAAGAAACATCAGGGCCGTTAGACGGAGCTACTTTAGCTGTCATGCAAGAGTATGTGAATGCATCAGTGAACGCACACTGTCAGCATCACTGAACACACACAAACAGCCAAGATGGGGACAAGCTTTATTATCAGCTTTATGGTGTGTGAAACATGCTCACTTAAAGCTCAAATTGTTGCTGGCTATCAAAAATCTGTACACATCATCTTTAAAGCTTTTTTTAGTTACTTATTTTTTTTTAGGTTTTTGTCACCATTCATGACTGTTAAGGCGAAGAACCTTAATCCTGCACAATTTGCTCTGTAATTTGAAGTCGACTGACAAGTTGAACCAAGCAGCGTAAACTCTCAAGAGGTATTTGCTTTGTCAGAGCCGATTAGAGGGAGGCAGATGCTCTGGGATGACATGAGATGCCACTGAACAGAGCCGTTGGCCGCCGCCTGTTTGCCATGAGATGCGTTAACACAGACAGAATGAAGCTCAAAACTTATTAAATAAAAAAAGAAGAGAGAGAGTCGGGTGAGAGAACTCAACCATCTTCTTAAGATCGGAAATTAAAAGTCAGCTGACTGGGTTAAATGCACACACATATTGACCAATACACATTTGCTGACGGTTAAACCAGGGACTTTACAGGCAGATTGCCTTGCTGCCAGATCTTATCTTGTAATTTTGTTTGCGTGTCCAGGCATGTGTGAGGCTTGAGTTTAAAAGCTGTGTACACAACCATGTTTGTTGTAATGGCAGTACGTTAGGGACACGTCTGCATCGTTTATGTACAGCATGAATGCGAAAGAGCTTGTGTTCCTCGTTGTGTGTGTGTGTGGGGGCGTGCGCGCGCGTGTGTGTGTGGGGGTGTGCTTGTATCTGTATGTGTTGCAGAGAAACACTTTGTTGCTTTTTGTCATTACTCATCACCATGGAAGATCACACAACACGATGTGACAATGCAGAGCGCAGCTCAGCAAGTGGTGCTGGGATTTTAATTGATGTTAAAACCACCAAGTAGTTGAAGCATTAATGGGTAACATACTGAGGATAGGATCATTTTTACAGGAATTTTTGCAGGAATGTTTTATACAAATTGTTTAAAAAAAATACACAACAAATGAATTGTGTTCTTAAAAGGAAATGTTGATTTAATAGAATTTAGCTTCTTGTGAAAGTGGTAACAAATTCCCTCATATTTCTTTCCTAATTATCTTTAGTGATTTAAGCAATTTTAAAGCTTAAAATAACAGGGTATCCATATAAAAATGGTACCAAAAAGATCAATGTAACATAAACACATTAAATTAATTAACACATTAGCATATATCAGACTCTGGAAGTCCTCTTTATCCTGAGACCCCTAAGTAAGATCAGTTGATCTGACTCTGGTCAGATGAGGGGGAAAAAAGTTGCAATATATAGACACTTGTAGACAAAATTCTATGCAGGAAACTGTAATACCACTTGTAACATTAGCAGTTTTAGTTTGGTAAAGAGGTTTATTCATGAGCGTAAGCAACACAATTAAAGCTGTACTCTAACATTTCCCCCTTTTCAGTTTTCCCTTGAGCTGTTAAACAAGTTAAACCCAAATCCTCTGCATATGACCTTCTTTAATCTTGCATTAGACCAAAGTGAGCCTCTGTTAGCATTAGGCATTGAGCTTATTACATGATGATAAATCTCTCATGCTGAGTTAAATCATTTGAATTGACAATGCAGAGGTTCAACAAGGCAAATAAGAATAACTCTACCTTACCCTTCCAAAGCTTAGCCTGCCGGCTATTGAAAAGGACACCTTTAGGCTCACTACAAAGGTAATATTAGCTTAGCATTAGCGTTAGCAAACAGTGGGATTAATCAGGCTGCTGGGCTGTCAAAACGCATAACTGCATGCTTCCAAGGATTCCTTTGGAGTTATAATCCTTGGTCTCGGCAGGCGATGACCTCATGGACTGGACTGGTGCCTGTGGGAGGATTGTCTAGCAGGCCACTCATAGAGATTTTCAGTGTGTGTGCGTGTGTTCTTTATGGCCGATGGTTTTATTGAGGACTATGCCACAGAGAGAACAGCGAAACTGGCGAGTTGAACTTTTCAAACGTGTACTGGAACAGAGCTCCAGCTGTTTTGTTTGGGCATTTTTATACTGTGTCTCAGAGATACAGTGTGTGTAGGCCCCAGGATATGGGTGCAATGATATTTCAATTGTCCCCATGCCACATTGCATTAACAGTGTACCATGTTTTTCCTCACGGCTACAAGATAATTGAAAAGGTTAACCTGTCAGTTTTATCTTATGTTATTTGTCTTTACTCAGGCTAAAATAGTGGTGAGACATCTGTGACTGCCAAGATGGCACGCTCACTTGAGTCCTTAATGACCATAAGGGCATCACTCAGAAATGACAGTGCTGCTGTAAAGCAAGGCACATTTCTCATGTAGGGGAAGGTTACCATTATTCTGTCCACTTGTGCCACAGTTTGAAGCGTAAAGTAATGCATAGAGAAAGAGGAGGCTAATCTCTAGGTACGGATGTTGTACATCTTTTATCTTGCCCCATCACTATCACTCACAGCCCTGGAGTGACAATCTATGCTGAGAGATCTATACCCCAGGCTAACCACCAATTTATAAAACCCTAGGTTCACAGACGTGGGTCTTTGAGGTTAAAATAACTCCACATCGTCTGACAGGCAAACACAGATCGGAAATTAAAAGTCAGTTGACTGGGTTAAATGCACACACATAATGACCAATACACATTTGCTGACGGTTAAACCAGGGACTTTACAGGCAGATTGCCTTGCTGTCAAGATCACATACTGTCAGTGGCTCCAGCCAGCCATGGACTTCATCAGCTAGAGAGACCTAGGACTGACTGACTCCATTAAGCTCTACAGCTGGGTTGAACAGCCAGTATGATACAGAAGGCTGCTCCAATTAAGAGTAAAGGTTTTATATGCAACATAGTGTACTTTTATTAAGGCTTTTTACATGATTCCTGTCCTGGTTTGCAAATGAATGAATGAATAAATAAATAAGGAGAACAGACTGTTAAAGCTTTATGTTAAAATAACAGGTAGTTTAAAAAACTTGTTTACTAAGAAGATTTTATCTTAAACCATATAACGCCCAATCAGACTACTTCAGCTGATCCACAAAGCCACTGCTTGTGTTCTGACTATAAGGAGGATAGAGCACATCATCCCAGTTTTAAAGTTCTCACACTGACAAGGAGTAGATTTAAAATATGTTTGTTAGTTTATAAGTCACCAAACTGCTTAGCACCAAATGACCTGCTGTATCAACCTTCCAGACCTCTCAGTTCTTCTGGTTCTGATCTGAAGCATTCAGCTTCTACGCACCGCAAATCTGGAACAAACTTCCAGAAAACTGAGTGCATTTAAATCAATTCCTAAAACCCACCTTTTTAAAGCTGGCTTTAATTAGTAGTAAATGCAATTGATCAACATATTTGATGTGTTCTTGCATGATCATTTTCATAATGACGTTTGACAAAATGTAATGTTTATTGCTTGTTTCATCATTGTTTATGTTGTAAAACACGGAACTGCATTGTTACTGAAATTTGCTATACAAACAAACTTCACTTGACTTGATTCCCAAGATGGCAGCTTAAAGCAGATATAAAGAAGCTTGTGTTTTGCTTTTGTGAATCCGTTTAAGACTTATGTGTATTTTAAGTGCAGTAAAAACGATATTAATTGTTTATGGCAGCAGTTTGCTTCTTGGCCGTGTCCCAACACAAACAGTAGACTGGATATTTACTTTGGATCCAGGGCTTCTAAGAAGAAGCTGTCCTGCTCTTCTAGCGAGTTGGGATCTAGGTGTGAATTCCCATCCCATGCAGCCTGTGGACACAGATGGAGGAGGAAGTCCTTACTCTTCCAGTTATATACTTCCGATGACGTCACAGAGTTTTCTTTGCTGAAATTACTCCTCTTCCTTCTCCTAGAAACTGAAAGTGGATTAATGCAGTGCATTGTGGGATTGAATAGTTCTTATACCAGTCTCTTTTGTTTCCTCTATGCAGTTTAGTCCTTCATGGCCGGGACCAAACAGCAGTGATGCCGCTCCATACACAACCCGCTGTGGGGCTTTGTGTATTCTAACATCTATCAAAACCAGGATTTACTGCTCCATCAATCTGAGCTACAGTAGCTTCTCTACAGGATCAGCCCACAGGGGCCAACCTTCACTTCCCACATGCATCAATGAGACTTGACCTAGACTCATTGATGAGTCTAGGTCAAGTCTCATTAATGAACTCATTGATGAACTTCTCCTCCAGGGAGAAGTTCATCACTTCTCCTCCCTGGATAGATGACTGGAAGGTTGACTAAGAAATACTTGAGAAGCATTTTTTAAAGACATTTTCAGCAAGATTCATAACTCCACACCAGAACTGCTACAATTACTGTAGCTGAGCCAACATCCCTTTGTAGATGGTGAACACTGACAACAACAAGGTGACCCTGGGATTCAATGGATGACAGAGACATACTGTTTGTTCTGCCAAACCATCAATGCAGCTAGTTAGGAGTAGCAACTGTGTATCTAGAATATTTCACTAATGGCACACTAAAATCTTTTAAAGAAAGTATAATTTTTTTATTTAATGTTAAAGGTAATTGTTACGTTGATTGAGTGACATTGGGGATTAGTAATTGTTCTTCATTCACCTAAATCTATTTATACAACCACATTGAGGACTCTAACCCTTCTATGCAGAATTTTTACTGGACAAAGTTCTACTGACATTCATCATTAAAACCATTAAACCATAGATTTGGTTAGGAATTAGGTTTGTGCTGGTTTAAGAACTGTTATATAAACAGGGGTTATAATTTGGATCAAGAAAAGTCTCCAGGAAATCAACCTTCGAGGAGATGAAAGTGCAACTCTGTATGTGTGTGTGTGTTTTGTAGAGTGTGTATTCGTGTCTAAGTGCTCTCTCCGTGAGAACCAGTACTGTTGCCTTCCAGCTGAGTTGATAGATCCAAAGTCGAGCTAATCTGGTTTTACCTTTAGCCCCAAAAACAACACGAATAATCCGGGAACAGCTGCAATCAACCATGAAACGACTGATGGCTGCATGTTAGCTGAGGTCAAGGAGCCCAACAGGACGAGACCTTGAGAGAACGACAGGATATTGAACTAATCATCAAAAATTATGGCAAGAGCTCTGCACAGGAAAATACATAATAAAACTGTCCCTTTAACAATTTCAGCAAAACACAGGTTTCTTTTTTCCACCTTTATCCTTTTTTTTAAATCCAAAAATTCCAGATATTATGAGTGCTGTTCTGATGACACTTTACTTTCAACACACTCAAAACAATTATATAAAGCGGTCAAGATGCTGAGAGCCAAGAAGAGTGATGGGATGAGAGCTGAGCTGAGAGAAAAGAGCCTGGGAAGGAGATACAAACAGATGAATAAATGAGTTAAGTGGAGAGTAGGGAATTTGTGCTTTCCTCCACCCCCTTCTTGTTGCACAGCTGAGTGTATAAGTGCACTCCCCCTTCTCCTTTTGCTTCACTGCATATCTGCTCAACTCCCAACAGAAATTGCTCGGTGGCATTAAATATGTAAAATTAGCATTTTAAGTAGAATACGTTTCTGTGTCACGCCCCGCTCTCCCCACTCATCCCCTCCGCCTGCTGCCCAGCCCTGAGCGCATCAGCCACACAAATGCATGCATGCATATGATATGAATTTAGTCATCTCCATAGTAACGCCCGTGGGGGTGGGGCTTTTGATAGAGGGATGAAAGGTGTTGGCACTAAAAGTGGATCTGATTGTATTTATTCTTTATTTAGTGAGTTTGTTCAAGGAGTTAAATATGCAAGGGCTCTGCTACACCAAAGAGCAAAATCCTAATTATTTGTCAAAACATTGAAGTAAAATGTTTTATTCCACTGGGACAGTTTTCTATTAAACTCATGGTAGAAATTATTCTAGATGTGACATTATTGACACAGATCAAGTAAAAACATTTAGTCCTGGGCAAATTCAAACCATCTGGCTCTCAGAAATATTTTCCACTAAAATTTTTATCTATGGTTTTTAATCTTTGCAGACATTAGGTCAATAAGTGTCACACATGGAAAGTATATTTGAATGCATTATTTACTCTGGTAACCTACTCACTGCGTAATTATGTATGGCTTTACTAATACGTTAGCATATAGAGCTTAGTATATGTACAAAACACTGCTTCACTATATGAAGCACTACATTTTAAGAGCCATTCACATTACTTTTATGGATGACACTAAAAGTGAATTTACATTAAAGATTATTTTTATTATTGCTTTTGTTAAAAGGACAGTTAATTTTTTTGAAGTTGGATGTTAAATAGAGGTTATGATCATCTTACCTTCAGAAACTTTTAGTATCTCGTTTTGATGAAATTATTCTGAAATAAAGACGTGTCAGAGCAGGGTTAAAATCAATCAACCTCTGTTATCTGTTTTCGTTTCTAGCAACAGTTATTTTTCCCATCCAGAGCTTCTGCAGATCAGCCTCAATATGCATCTACAGCACAAGATTTCATAGGCTAACACAAGCTACACAAAACACAAAATTCAATAACATTGTCATTCTCTATAAATGAATGCTACAGGTGTAGATCTACACTCAAAAAAATGAACTTCGGGGGTTATTACATTAACAAAAGAATATCATGTACTTTTAACATAATAATTTCATACAAGACCACTGCTAATCCCCCTCCATCAGGGGCTCCATGCAAGATCTCAGCCCGTTAGGTCAGAATGATCACAAGAATGGTGAGCAAAAATCCCAGAACCACACAGGGGGACCTAGTGAATGACCTGCACAAAGCTGGGATCAAAGTTACAAAGGCTACCGTCAGTAACACACTACGCCGCCAGGGACACAGATCTTGCAGTGCCAAACATGTCCCTAGCTGCATTTCTAAACAAAGTAATGTCCAGCTCCTGCTGGCAGTGGCTTTATTTGGAGCTGTTTGCTGAAATGTAATGCTAACTTTGCTCTCTATGTTGATTTTACTTGTTGATAGTTTGGCACAAAAAAGCATTTGATGAGATTTCAGTCAATCTGGGGTGTATGAAACAATCCTAAAATGTTACTTTTTTAGGAGCATTTTATTAATAAATTGTTCTCTTGTATTATAAGCTTAATGCATTGCTTTGAACATCATAAAATGTTGAGAGTAGTGTTTCAGCTGCTCTCTTGGGACTGAGGACATACTGTAGCACTGTGTTCGATGACAAAGACGAACGCGGGCCACAGCAAACTCACCGTCATTGATAACACCACATTAAATGTTTGGAAAACTTAAATAGGTGGATAAAACCAAATAGATAGTTTTAGGTAATTTATGCATATTTATTCTTACATAAATGATATAGTCCATTCCCTGATATAAAATCAGATGGAACTTTTAGCTGCCTTTAGAAGAAAAGACCTCAAATTAGGGGAAAAAGGAGAGCGAGAACTTAAAACACACACAGCCAGCACCTTCTCACCATGTGTTTTTGCTTTATGCAATGTGTTTTAGCCTCCAGCCCGGCTGTCCGTCTCTCAGAGTCTGTATGGGAACCAATTGGGAACCAGCAGACGAGATCATTATTGCCTCATTCATTAGAGCCATCGTTTAAGGTTCGGATCTGCCCACTGTCCAGCTCAGGGCTGTTCTCAGGATGCTCACACACAAGAGCTTCATGCTCTACAGTTAAATGAAAACTAGTCCTTCAGAATAATGCTTCACTCATGTTCCTTTTGTTGTTTCTTAGGCTCAAGCTCTTTGCAACCAAACAAGGAAGAAAAAAAAATCCCAGAAAATAAACTCTGGCAGGCCTTTCCATTCTAAGCGTCCACATAATCAATCATAACCAGGGAACACAAATTCATCAGCTTGGATCCATTTTGCTGTAGTTAGAGATCAAAAGGTTGCAAGTTGACTATAGGAAGTCCAGGTACTAACCCAGACTAATTTATCTAACATGGGAGAGATTTAGCCCCCTAAGGAGATGTGGACATGGTTTTTCTCCATCACCTCGAATATCCTCGATGGGGCTCGAGGGCACTTAGTCCTGCATATCCTGTACGCCGTTTAACATTCCATTGATCAGATTAATTGCAGTTGATTGTGTCCTGTGTGAGGAAGCCTGCGAAAGTGCACATTTACTGACATAATTTATAGGAGGCGTGGACGATGGAACATTTTCTTCTTTTGATGGGAGTTTTTGAGATTAAATAATAATGACACAAGTTAAGCACAACAATGGTTTTACATGAAAATTTTGAAAAATGTATCAGGATGACAATCTTTTCCAGAAACATGTCTATCACCACTCTTTACTAGATATTGGTCAGAAACCACAATTTTATTTATTTTGTTTATGTACTGACTTTTTATACTAGTTCCCCCTCTCAACTATTTGTTATGCACACACAGCCTATATTTCCCTGCAATTATAAATAATTGTTACTTGAAATTTGCGGGAGCCTGGAGTCTCCTGGTTCTCCTCACCACTTGAGGGGCCCGTCACCTCTGCCTTATTGGTTTCGAGTGTGCGTATGTTCTCACTTGTGCACACACATTTCACACATTCAGTGAAAAGCCAGTACTCAGGAAGTAGCTGTGCTTTGAAGGCGGCAATTCATGTTTCCAAGCGTTGAGCACTTATTGGAGGTCAGGCTCAGGGTCTATTAGGGCCCTCATATTCATTACGGCAGGGTGAGAGGCGAGAGATCTAGGGAACAACAATACCCTCTAGTTAACATAACCTCTGGACTCAGGATGTTTTTCTGTTGGTTTTTACTTAACTCCCAAGGCCTTGAAAAAAACATTCACTAATAAGCACCATTGAACTTCTTCATGTTTTTGTAATGATTCACCCTTAGAGAGAAATGTACTTGATTTTTCTGACAAACCAACACAAACTGGTGCATAACTTTGGGAAATGAAATGAAAATCATACCGTTTTCTCACAAATGAATATCTAAGAATTGTGGTGTACTTTGTGCCTCGGTGTCATCACAGGTTTGGTAGCATTACAATTGTTTTGTGCAGGTTTCTACCTGCTTTACACATCTAGAGACGCAGATTGTTTCCCATTCTTCTTTGCGACATAGCTCAAGCTCAATCAGGGTGGCTGGTGAGCACCTTTGAACATCATTTTTCAAACCTTGCTGCAGGTTCTTCATTGTATGTTACATTGGACTTCCACTGATCCAATCTGATCTCAACATTTTCCATCTGCCCTTAAGCTCTGATGAGGTTCACTGTCCATACTAAAAAAAACAATGTTTTATTATTGGGATGATTCGTTCAGGTTGCTGGTTGCAAATCTTCTACTGTATTTTGCATGTGGATGAAAACAGTTATACTTTGATCTCCTAATGACCTGAGCATCTTCTTTTTTATGTTTAATTTGTCCACTACTACTAAGATCTCTTATTGTTTTCTTTCAATAATTCTGTAGTCATGCCATTTCTTTGCACAAGCTGAACTTTTAAAGTAGCAAACTAAAAACTCTTGTCAACATATTCTCCCACCTGATTTGTTGACCTCTACAGCTCCTTCAGTGTTACCGTGAGTGTTTTGGCTGCTTCTACGATTGTGATAAGTTTTGCCCCTCAGTAAAGCTATTTCTGTTTTCAGGTGACAGAATAAACAGTGGATGCTTAGTATTGGAGATATTGCTTACTTACTGTTACTATTCATTAATTTTCTCTGTTCTCCTTGGTCTTCATGATGCATTTTGATCCCTAATGTTTTCTAACAAACATCTGAAGCCTTCACAGAACAGCTGGATTTATATGGACATTAAACCACACACAGGGACTCTAATTACTATTTTGTGTATGTAATTAGGTATCCTGTGGAGAGGCTGTATAGTCGTGCAGTTGCGAGCATTGTTGCCTTGCAACATATGTTTCTCGGGTTTAAATTCAGACTTGGGTCTTCCTGCATGAAACTGGAATGTTACCGTCACAGAGTATGGCAGAATTAGCCATAAAGACTAGCTTTCGTCTTTAGTCTCTTGTGTACCATAAATATAGATACAATACTTGATAGTTTAATTAGTCTCTCTAAATTGTGCTTGTATATGACTGTGTGTGCGCCTAAGATTGTATGTCCTGTGTGTCCCTGTATTGACCTGTGACGGACTGGAGACCCTTCCAGGCCGCCTCTTCCCTGACTGCTGTAGACAAGCCTCTCCACTGAGACTCTATGTGCTTAAATCCTAGTGAAATACATTGAAGAGATTTTTATGATACAAATGTGTCATTTCTTTTGCAGGGCACCGGACGCTTAAGTTTTACGTTATTTTTGGGATGTTTCTACTTTTTTAGCCTTGAAGTTTTATTCATGAGTAATATTAATCGCTCAGTATGTTTTTAGACTGTGATTTATTTTTCATAAGCCCAGCAACAAAGGGAGTATTTGTATGTCATATGAAAAAGAACCAAAGGCAATGGCCAGGAACATTTGAAAGACGGTGGTGAAAATCACAGTGATGATTATTGTCCAGACATTGAGGGAAAGGCTATTCCAATCCATTGCCTGAGGATTAATGCCAGCGTGTATTTCCCTTTTGTGTATTTTGTGTGATTTTAGACATCTTTCAGCCTGTTCCAATGCGTCGTTACTATGCAGTGAATAATTTCTCTTGGACTCTTTTTTTTTTTTGTCTCTTTTACATTCAAGTGAACATGCCAAAACATACAACACTCAATCTCACACGGCCTCAGAGACTTAAATACGTACGGCAGATCAAACACATGCACACCTCTCAAGCCCCTTCAGGGACGACACTCTACACCACATGCCAAAGCACACATCCTTACTTAATGCAGCATTGCCTCTGAAAGTCCCCGGCATGCACACAACCCAAAGTGTGTGCGTCTCTGCGTTTTGCAGTCACGTCACTTTAGACTAAGGTGATCAGCCTTGCGCCGGCTTGGCCCGGGCCCCGCGGGGGTATCCTGGTGTCTCAGTGTCCTGGAGTAGGGAAAGCAGAGTGTTGGATGGAGTATCCCGTAGCGCCTGGCTGGCTCCTGGGCAGTAGACAGCTAAATCAGTCACAGATTGGATTATGAGCGGCAAGTTATGAATACATCTTTCTTGAATTGCGCACACAGGAAAGCACGAGCTGTTGTGAATGTGTCAGGGTTGTTTGTTAGGAATCTGGTTATCACGTGGATGGAAAGTGCACACTAACACCCAGAATAATACCAAGTAAAGTCTCCTTTTAGGTTCTTCTTTTTATTATATCACTTTATATTGTTTACTTGTTTTTCATTGCATACTACGGGTTTTGTCACCCTCACACTCTATTTCTCTTTTCCTTCTTCTTAACCCTCAGGTCATAGATTCAGTTTCAAAGTGTTGAACCTCATCTGAAATCTATTGCAATCAGTGCAGCCCTGAGCACGGAGTAAAAGACTGTAAGATCTGATATCCCTGTGTTCGTGCTTGATTGTGTTCAAAAGCCTTTTTGTTGCACTTATAGACCCACAGAATCAATAAATCATTCAATAGTGAGGATGGCTGTGAAAAATGTTAGACAATGCAGTTTTTCTCCATATATTAGGATGCTACACCTCAGAACAATGCATTTCAGTGTTTACCTTGAGAATCATACAAATGTGTGACATAAACAGTATTGAGATTTTCAATGATAGCAGTGCTTAGCTATGAACCCCAAGTTATCTGTGGTTATGAATCTCCTCTCATCTCATCATCTGCACAAGTTTGTAAAACTCTGTCAGTGTGGCACAATAAAACTTAATGCCATGCTACAGTTGTTTCCAGTCCTTTCAGCGTCCAACTTTCATTTGAACAACATTGAAAGTAATGCGTAATCTCATTTGTTGAATAATTATAATAATCCAGCTAAGGAATATTCATACACCTGGCAGATTTAGGTTCAAAACAATCTTTTAATTTTACTGGCATGTTTTTTTTTTGTTTTGTTTTTTTTTTCTGACTGGAGAAAATGTTTTGGAGTGGTCCAGCCAGAGTCTTGACTTGAATCTGATAAAAAAAAATCTGTGCAGAGAGCTAAAGATGAAGGGTGATGGATGAAGGGATCTGAACATGAACTTTTGTGGATGTGAAGAGCGTCCGAATGTCCCAAACACAAAATCTCAGCTCAACAAGGTTAGCGCAAGCCCCCGCATTGTGCAAGTGACCACAGCATTGTTTCTTCTGTAGGCTCTCCGTGTTACTCCATTTTTTTCTGGGCTCGATTTTTTTCCACTTCTCCCGTGTCTGTTACAACAACAACAGTGAAGCAATTGAAAGCTTGATATTTCAAGCTTTTAGTATCAGCTTGAAATGTTTTTACTTTGTCAGTTTTTCAGTTACAGCAAGTCCTTAATCTACAGGTACATGTCGATAAATTAGAATATAACTGAACATTTATTTTAGGCTATTCAACTAAAAATGTGAAAGTATACATATTCTGTGACACCTTTTAAATATTTCGGTCTTTTATAACTTACAGCTAATGAAACTGTAACATTCTGTTCTGAGAAAATTAGCATACAACGTAAGACCATTAAAGTAACATTTTTAATAGACATGTTTCTCTCTCCACAATTACGGGAAAGACTTGTCAGAAAGTCACCGACACCCTCCACAAGGAGGGTGAACCATAAAAAAGGCGGTTAGACAAGCTGGCCGTTCAAAGAGTTTTGAATCCAAGTAAATTCATGGAAAAAATGTGAGGAAGGAAAAGTTGTAAAAGCAATAAGCATGATAGTCTTGAGAGAATAATGAATAAATCATATTGAAGAGCCTGGGTGAAATTTTAACCTACATGTCTATGTATTGGTCGTTTGCAACAATAAATCATCTCAGATTTTCCTCATCAGTTAGCCCTAATTAAATGTTAGAGAAAATATACAATGTCTGATTGTATATTTGTCAGATTTTCAATTAAATTAATAAAACAAATGGAATTGTTTTATGATATTCCAATCCTATTAAAGGAATACTGTGACTGATTCTTTTTTTTTTTTTTTTTCTGTAACCAGAAGGCAGAAAGAATTAAGAACAATCTTGAACTTAAATACATGAAAATTGTGCTTTAAGTGATCATTTATATTGTGGAACAAGCACAGTGTTTATCTGCTCCTTCTCTGGAAGGTCTTTTATCCTGCAGGGATTTGAGTATCTGACCTGATCACCAGGAGCTGATAAGATGAGTGCAGTTGTTGTCTTTCATCGCCTCGGATGAAACATTCCTCCGCAATAATTTGGAGCAGCCTCGCAAGATGTTGACACAGGTAGGTTGATGGCTGAAATTGCAACTTAATTTTTGTACAACACTGGGTGTTTTACAAAAAAGTGAGTTCAAGCGCAACGTTTTGTTTCTTTTTTGGAATCTAGAGGGAAATGTTTGTTTTATGTAACATTTCCACAAAAAGCTTGTTTTTAAAGAACATAACCTGCATTTTTGACTCGTTGTCAAAAGATGCTATTGACAGCAAAGCATGACAGTTTATTTCAGCAGCAGCTTCCCTGCCAGTTGAGCGATCTTCGTGTCCCTGAAGCTCAATTGCGGAGTCCTTTGTAGCTTTTGTTCGTGGTCACTTTGCTCATGTGCCAGCCAAGTTTACAAAAAGGCCCAACCAGTTCTCTGGATTGTTAACAACATTTAATCAAAGCTCAATCAAAGTAGCTGCCCTTTCTCCCGCCCCTCACCAGTATGTCAGTCAGAGGGCTTCTTGTCTCTGTCCGCTGACAGATGACCAAAAGGAGGCCTCTGTACCGTCTTATCTCCATCTAACCCTGCTGTCAAATCAACTCTGACATGAAAGAGAGACAAGAACTCCCCTAAAATAAACTGTGGAGCCTTCTTGAATGTAGCCGTGGATGCGGGCAAAAGTTCCATGATGTAAAGCTTTATTAGTGATCACTAACTTTAAATGCTACGTTTTATTTCCAGATTTCTTCTTTTTTATTTCCAGCTAATTCAGTTGAGCACAAACAATAAATGCACTGACTGCACTGCATATAATGTTACCCATATGGGAACGGTCAGACATACAGCTCGGGTTCCCGGTCCATATGCTGACCAGTCCAAGTATCAATCACTGAATCCAAAGGACTTAAAAGAGCCATATTGATTACCGATACAGCATCATAAATCAGGCAGCAGACGTACAATTTTTCATTGCATGTAGACACAAACTGGATTATGTGTTTCTTATGAAATTATTGCAATAAATCTCAAAGACGTGTTGTACAGGACAGGGAGATGGAGATGAAGTCGTAATCAGCCCAGAACGTGGTAGACGTTACATGACTTAGAACTGGAAAATAAAAAAACACGATAAATCATGGAATGATGGTGAAAAACAGATATTTTTGCGTTTTTATCTCACCAATCGTGCATCAAGCTTTTGATTCAAGCACACAAACACACACTCCATAAAGGGGACACATGTTCATCTGTTGCTTTGCCAAAGGGCATACAGGGAAACCACTGCAATAAGAGCATTTCTAGCCTTGAAATGTTTCCTATTCACTTATTTATCATCTCCACACACCTCAGCAACATTGAGTCAAGAAGTGTTTCAAGGCTTTTAGTGATCCAGAAGAAGTGGGACGTCTGAGGGACATCTCCGCATCAATTCCAGACAGTCTTTTTCTTCTCCTGCTGTATTTTGTGCATGTTTTTTCATTTCATTAGTTTTTTGTCTGTCTGCTTAGTTTCCATCATAATTTTGTCATTTCTAAAATAACAAACTCTACAAAGCTCTGTGCAGTGCAAATAGAGCAACTAATATTTGCCACTTCAGCCCTGAATGAAAAATATATTGTGTTCAAACACTTGATTTGCTGTATATTTTTATTGATATTCTTTCAGACAAACAGTGTAAAATAAACATTTTCATGTTAATATTTCCTTGTTAGATGGCTTCTGAAGGTAATTAAAGTAGGTTTTATTTAGCGTTACTGGAGTAAAGGGGACTCGGTACAAATTGTATATCTTACCTTCATTAAAGGTGACAAAATGTGGAAAAGCTTTTAGGAGTGTGAATACTTTTTAATACTTACAATATCTTACAACAGAAGTTGTTACAAATATGTTTTGCTAACATTGATGATCAAAAGATCCGGTTTGCTACAAACCAAGTGGAGAACACAGCAAACATGGTCGAGATTTTTCGTGGTGAAAACCTGATGACACCATTCCATCCAAGGACAGGGAAGCTTGATGATAAGACAAACCTGAACATAAACTTGTTAAAGATTGCAAAAGATTTGAGATGGGAGCAAAGGTTAACCTTCCAGCAGGACAACTGGCGGTTTACATGAGAGCATATTCATGTGTTAGAATAATCCAGCCGACATCCAGAACTACTTCCATTTGAGAATCTGTGGTAAGACTTGGAAATTGAAATTATTAGACTATTGCAATCCAGTTCTGCTCAAACTTAAAAAATTTACAAAGAGAGATGTGGAAAACTGTCTGCCTTAGCCATAGAGACATGCACTTAAAGAGTTGGGGCTGTAATTTGCAGTAAAAAGCTTTGTCTTGGATACAGAAATGTCACATTTGAAAAACATTTCACGTTTTCCTTCCCTTTCACATCAAAGTACTACTGTGGGTTACTTTGAAATCCCAATAGAATACAAAGAAGTTATTGGTTGTTACTTGAAAAATGTAACTTTGACTACTTTTTGCAATGTCCTATAATTATTTATGTCATTACAGAATTAATCCTTACTCATCATGAACTGGTTTCGTAACGTTTTGAAAAGTATTAACATTTTTCTTGACATTATAAATCTTCCTAGAATGTTTTCTGTTTGCATTCAGCATTTATAAAATACTTTTCCACTGTAGATTTATTGTTGGTTGTTTCCTTTGGTTGTACAACATCTACCTTTAACAGCCATTAATAGTTAAAACCCTCCATTGGTCAGAGACGAAGGTGTTTTTAGGACATGGGCTGACTTAGAACAGCCCAAGGGCCAGATGAAGAATAACTGAGTGGACTGCTTCGGAGATGGAACATATTGTCCCTGACAGGAACAAACATTAGACTGATAAACAAGTGGCTCGGGGTGAGCGAACATTTTAGAGAAGCAAGCGAGAGAGAAACAAACGAAACAACAAAATGTAACAGAAAAGAGGAGTCTGGTTGAGCAGAGTCCAAAAATAGTTGCACGGAGATCTCAGAATTCGGGGAGAAACCGTTGGATCATTCAAGCTGTTATGTGAGATCTGCGTCTGATCTGTTTTGTTTTGTTGTTTGCACACATTTAGCGAGTTTGGTGCTATAACATGCTCACAAAGAGAAATAACCATTTTTAACCTCTGGATCGCCAGGAAGAAGGAAACGGCATGCTCATTACCACACTGGAAGCAAATTACACAAACAGACAGGAGATGAGCAGATATCCATTTTGTTTTGTTCTGTCTTTCAGCACTGTGAGCCTCATAAGAGGCATTTTAAAGCCACACCTGGAACACACTGTTTTGTTGTTTGACAGTGGGAAATTCGAAAGAAATTAGTCAAGATATCAGGAACAAAAACTATGGAGCAGCTCCAGTCTGGTTCAACCTTGGAAACCATTTCTTGATGCGTGAAGGTGCTGATTGTAGTTTTCAAACACACAGGAACAAACACCTTCACTTTGGAGACATGTCCTGTGGTTTGACGAAACTAAAGTGGAACAGTTTGGCCATAATGATCATTGCTGCGTTTGGAGGAACGCTTTTAAGCCTGGAAACACCATCCCAGCTATGAACTTGTGAAGTGGTGGTGGCAGCATCATGTTGTGGGGCTGTTTTGCTGTCGGTGGAACTGGTACAGTTGATAAAACAGATGACATCATGAGCAAAGAGTGTCATGGAAATATTGAAGCAAAATCTAAACACATCAGCCAGGAAGTTAAAGCTTGGACACAAGTTGGTTTTCCAAAAGAACAACGATCCAAAGAGGTTACAAAGTGATTTCAGGACAATAAAGTCAATGCCACCACAAAGCCCTGATCTCAGTCCTATTGAGAAGTCATGGGAAGACCTGGAAAGGGGTGTGTGAGTGAGGCCACCTACAACCCGGACTCACCAGTTCTGTCAGGAGGAATGGGCCAGAACTCCAGCAAACTACTATGATACACTTGTGGATGGAAACCCAAAAGGTTTGACCCAAGTCGTACAAATACTGAAGATATTAACACATAAATCTCTGGCATATTTTTTCTGTTATTATTGTGGCATTTAGCAAGTAGAAGTAATTTAGATAATTCTAACTGATCCAAAACAAGAGATGTTTGGTATGATTTAATTTCAGACAGTGAGAAAAAAACCCTGTAAGTTTATTTTTATTTGATGTATTTAATCTTCTGGTTTCTAGTGTAAATATATTGCTGAGGTGCAACTGTGAATGTGAGTGATGTAAAAAAGTCAGCTAGGGTTAGGAGGGGGCTTCGCTTAGAGCTGGGGGAACCTTTTATAAAAGCCAACTTGAAGCAGGAGGCAGAATAAAAACTTGATAGCCTGTTGGGAGGGTTTAATAATGTAACAAGAACATGTGGTCTTGCTAGAGTTAAGTACACTTAGGAGTGCACTCAGAAGTGTTGTGGAAAGGATACCAAATGACAAGTTGGGACCAGGAGGTGCCAGGAAGATGGTTAACAAACTGCAGCTATGAATCTGGGTCAGGTCTGCGATGGTTGAGGAAACAATTAAAACAAATCCCCAGATCTGATTACCCAACTCACACGAAATAACGAAGGCTTTGATGCTTCTAGTTTCTACTAATAAGTTGACATTTGGATGCATATATTGAAAATATATTCATAATCAAGAATTGCACAGCGATACTCTCCGACATGGTCATTTTAATCATGAGAGTTTTCAATTGTGTGTACGAAAATTTGAGTGCATGTGAAGGTCTGAGTATGTGTGCATTGCCAGTCTGTGCTATCAGGAGGTTTTAATAGAGTAGTACATGCCTTTGCATTTTACATGACTCTAGGGCAGGCTGCTCTCGCTTGTCTGCTCTGTTCAAATCAGATGCTTAAACTGGAGCGCAGAATGGACTTCAGGTCTTCATTTTGTCTTATTCTGAGTGTTTCCTTTATAAGTAAATAAAGACAATTACTGCTAAGGACCATAAAATCGTTTCTAAATAATTACCAACAATTTTTGAGACAATTTCTGATTGATACTGTGATATATCATCTGCTCTCACCTGAACTATTTTGACGTCAAAATTAGCAAACATTATCACCTCTCCACTCACATATTTCTTTCTCAGGATGAGGGACTGCTGCAACGTCTACGACGCAATGCAATCAGCTCGGATTCCGGAGACAGGTTACTTTTGCTAAGTGGCAATAAATAATCGACTTAATGAGACTATATGGTATTGTCATTTGGATTGAATACAACTGCATGTAATTGGATCTGAATGTGTTGATTTGAATATAATTTGGACTAAACCAGTCCAAATTATATTGGACTGGTTCAGTCCTATTTAATGACAAAGAGCAAGGTCATTTTATTTCTTTGTTGTGCTGAAGCTTCTTAGCAATAAATATATTTTCTCTTAAATGGAGCAACATTTGCCAGGAAAATGCACTCGTTGGTCAAGCAGTCCTATGTGGCTTGTGACCATGAAAAACCACACAGGGCTTTTTATGGTCCCGTGTTGATCTTAAAAGATCTTTTCTGCCAATTCCAAACAGCTTCTGGTGAAAGAAGTGATGGCTTGGGATGGCTTTGGAAAAAACATAGCTTGTCATTTAGTCAAGTCAGGTTTATTTGTTTAGCACATTTCAGCAACAAGGCCGTTCAAATGCTTTAGATGATAAAAACACAGTAACAAGCAACAAAAATAACATAGTCAAATGCTGTCGTCAAAATCATCTAGAAAAATGTATGTCCAAGCCATTAATCAATGTTCCAATTATCATTAATCAAAATGTAATCAAAGACAATGCTAAACAGGTGGGGGGGTTTAATGGGACTTGGTGTTCCGGATGCAATTTTCTGGAAGTTTGTTCCAGATTTGTGGTGCATAGAAGTTTCTTCATGTTTGGTTCTGGTTCTGGGAATGCAAAGCAGACCAGAACCAGAAGACCTGAGTGGTCTGGAAGATTGATACAACAACAACAACAACAACAATGGGTCTTTAATGTATATTGATGCTAACCCGTGATTTATAAACTAACAAAAGTATTTTAAAGTCTGTTTTCTGCTGTCTTAAAAATGCAGTCTTAATGCAAAGCATTATCAAGATCAGATTTTACACCTATAATTGTGTACATGTCAGTCCTTCATGTACATAATTGGGGACCAAATTCGACCCTCCAAGATGTCAATGCTCTCCCCTACACAGCGGGGTTCATCAGATGGTCTGGCCTGACTGCACTCATGACCTCAACCCTGTTTAACACAAACAGGAGCTTTGGCCTCCTGTTTGTGCCAGAGTGACCAGAGAAGCTACTTTATCTGACTTGTGACAAATGCTAGTTGAAGAACAGTATGCTCTCTCACAGCAGTGTGTGTGCCCAAGCTGGTGATCAGTGTGGGGTGGAGTTGCCAGGCTGCTGTGATTGGATATGGTTGGCCGACAGCCTATTGAGGCCCCGGTTTGTTAAATGGAATATGTTGTTAAAAAGTCAATGTCTTCTTTTTTAAAGATCAATCGTTCAGTACGACAATCAATAGCAAGTTTAACTGGAAATAAATTGGACATGCTTTTCTTCCAAAGTGCTTTAGTGTTGCTGTTATGGGAATAGTTGATACAGTGCAACTGTATTAAGGTGCGATGCTTAGATTAAATTGAAATCATGAATGAAACGATCGGTTAATGTGGGTTGTGTTGTTGGGTCTAGATGTCTTGTCTCTCTAAATTGCACTAATTCTCATCAGACTGGCCTCTCTAAAGTCTGGTGACCCGTTCAGGTGTTCTTGCACCAAGTAAAAAGAAAGCTAGTATTAAATAATCACATAGCAAGTGGTCTAATTACTGGCATATGCTGTGGTGAGATGTTATGTCATCATTATGAGTCAGTGAAACCATTGAAAAAATTGACCACTTTGTTTGACGAAAAAATATCTCAGCAGGCTTATGGACTGACGTGACAAATGGTCTCCAGATAGTAGTATCTGGCTTTGTCCTTTTTTTTCAGAGAATATCCCTCCACCCTTCCACCTGCTAATAATAATAATCATGTGCAATAAATAATATGTCTTAGCTGCTACACAAAACTAATAGAGAAGATACAAAAGCATCTAATTATTTGTTTAGCATTTTATTTCACCATATTAACCAGGGTTTAGAATGGATTGTGTTGCTGAGTTGGACCCAAACTCTTACAGGAGGCAAGCGGAGTCATAATAAAGGATGTTTATTAAAGAAAATGGACTTGCAGCCAGCAACAAGAGGAATAAATGACACAGACAACCCAGAGGATTAACCTTTTCAGTGCTGTCTCCAATTTTTCCACAGGACTGAGGTCAGGGGATTATAATGGCCAGTAGAAAACATTGATTCGGTTGTCCTTAAGCCACTTTGTAACTAGTCCAGCAAGTTGCTTAGAGTCGTCCATTTCAAAGACCTGTTTGTGCAGAAGCGTTAAGCGTCTTGCATACTCAGTATAAAGGACTGTCGTAAAGTTAGCATCTCACTGTTCACTGTAGCCACATGCTCATTGAGGCGGAAGGATTGTTAAAAAGTCGGTGACTTGACACAACAAACTGGGTTTCCTTAAAGAGAAACTATTACATCAATTAGCATAGTTAACTTGATAAGTTGATTGCATTTTATAACTAGGATTCATTTGGAATTACTACTATGTAAATGACTGCCTGTATGCTTGAATTGAATTGACAATATTTCAAATTGGATCAGAGTTTTCAGACTTAATGAGTTCCTTCTGGTCGCTGTTTTTTGGTTTTAAATGTTTTCTGGTCTTCCTGGCAGTCAGCTCTCGTCCCATCTGGCCGTCTACATTTGTTTTCACAACACAGGAGGAGCATGTCTCTGAGAACCATTCTCACACTTCCCTTCTCACACGCTCCACTTGGCTCCAGTTTAATAAATAGCAAGAAGTCCGAGCTAGTTTCCTTCACAAATGCTCGATTAATCATTTAAATTTTCATACTTAAAGCTTCTCTTTTAGTCCATTGTGCAGATCACAGGAACTTTCAAAGATGTTTGGTCTGAAGCTGTTTCCAAAGCCACTACAACCAAATCCATGTGCTTTAAGTGGCTCATCGGGAACCTGCAGCACAAGCAGACCTCTGAAGAAGCAATAAGAAAATCTGACTTACACTTCAAACTATGATATCTCTGAAAATATTGACAGTAACTGACTTTACTTAACAAGCTGAGAACCATCACAATCATTCTGTAAACTGTTTACCGAGGTGAAAAAGCAACAAATGTTGCTTAGACAGAAACACCAACACAAGCCACAGATTTTGCATGATTATTGTTTTTTGTACACAAAAATAGCAGGTAGACAATGTTTTAATTGGACTGGTAAAGCAACTAAAATTGGCATTAAGGCTTAAATGGACTGAACAGATGCACACCACACTTTTCAGATTTTTTTTTTTTGTAAAGCCATGTATACCTTTTCTTACCACCTCTTAATTAAATGCTACAATAATGGTTAATTACAAAAAAATCAACAAAATACATTAACATTTGTAGTTGAAGCATGACAAAATGTGAAAATATTCAAGAGTCATTACTTTTGTAAGTATTGATGACTATTCTTTTTAGATAGTAACAATAATAATTGAATCTTTTAAGGGGTGCCTTTGTCTGGATTTGGGATGAGATTTCACACCATTAACCCCCACCCTCCCACAACCCCCAACGACCCACCTTCATCCCGCCATCCCTGCACCATAAATATTTCAACCTCCAATCTATATTCATTATAAAACACATGCTGAATGCAATATGCGGTTGTGAGGACACAAGGCTTTTATTTATTCATCTTATTTATTTATATTTCTTTCCTGAGGGCGAGACATTGGTTTCTGTCCATTCTGTGCTGATTGCTGGCTATTACTGAGCACTTAGAGCCTCCCTCGAACCGGCCAGGGGGGAGCACAGGCCTCAAGAGAGGCACTCTTTACTACAAGGAAGTGTGTTTGTTGCGTGTGTTTTTGTGAAGAGATATCGGGGACATCACAAAAGTAATTGTGAATTCGGATGTCTGCTGTAAAACAGAGCGCTATGAAAAGGAAAGTTTTCAATGCCATAATTTTGTTCAAGTTTTCACACAAAAAAACTTTGGAGATGTTCTAAATATTACCTTCTTAGTCAGCTGCATCACATTGAGTTTTCTATGGAAAAATGTAGTAAAACACACCATTTTGTATGCATACTCCTGCTAGAAAATCAACGTTTCATCGCCCTTATTCAGATCTCTGTACTCTACTTTCCTGAACATACTCATAACTCTTGAGCTTTTTCACATTTTGTGAGTAGAACTACAAACGTCAGCGTATTCTGCTGGGATAAACCATGACAAAGAAATGCATAGTTGTGAACTGGAAGAACAATGATTCATGGCTTTCAAAACTGTTTGAAAGCCATGAATCATTGGCTTTCAAATGTTTGCCAATGAAAATCTGCACTGATAAAGATGCCCCCTTTACTCTGGCCCCCCTCAAAAATCCACTGCCACCACCTTCAGAAGTCATCGAGTAACCAAAAGAAAGTAAGTTAATAGTTTTAGATTTGATGGATTTATACACTGCCTGGCCAAAAAAAAAGTCGCCACCAAAAAATGGTCACACTCTCTAATATTTTGTTGGGCCGCCTTTAGCTTTGATTACAGCCCGCATT
>CAEGAE010003504.1:0-20907 GCA_903067095.1 Girardinus metallicus
CAGATACTACTGCATTGCATCGATGCTTCAGCATCCATCACCAGAGGATGCTTCAGTTGTTGTTTCTTTACTTCCTTAGCAGTTTCTTCTGTTTTCTGTCCCAGCTGTCTCCTGGTGTCTAAGCCGGCTGCTGTCAGTCTTCACTTGCCCTGTTGAATAGTTTTTGAATTTTTCTTTGACCAAATTATTTTTATTATTATTATTATTATTATTATTGTTAATCATAATGACACCTTGGGTGAATAAAGGTAAAAAAAATATTTCCAATAATCATTTTGAGTGTTGGTAAGAAACATTTCCCCCTTCCAAAGTAATGAATCAATGAAGTTTTAAATGCTGTCTTTTCTGTCTCGCACAGCTGGTGTTCATGAATCTATGTGAAAAACTGAGATACTTATGAATTAGGGTGGGGGAAGAAAACCAGAATTTTATGGAAAAAAAGGATTTAAAACTATAATTGTTCTGCGTTGAAGACAAGTTGAAAAGCATCTGTGTTTCTAGTTGCAATCAGAATAAATGTCAAGTCTAAACTTTGCCTGAAGGTTTAGTAAATATGAATTAGACATGGTTGTCTACTTAAGCTATGCTTAGGGTCCAAACTGATCTTAAGTCCACAGCAGATAGGCCTGGACTTCAAAAGTCCAAAACTGCAGAGTACTGTATCTGACATGATGGAAATAACCTCACTGTGCCTCAGGAAAATCCCATCTCACTTCATCCTTGTGACGCCTAAAAATAGAGCAAATGTACCCCCAGTTTCACTGTTTTATGTTAACACCAATGCTTTAAGGGGCAACATTTAATTGAATATTCACTCAAAATACAAACCTTAAGGTAAATAAGTAATGTTATCATGTGGGTCAGTTTGACAGTGTAAAATGAACACGTGACTATATCCGATTGAGTCTGGAAATGGCTCATCAAAAGACTTGGTACCTGCACATTCCTTACTGGAGATTTGTTCTGCTTTATGCTTCCATCCAGAATTATGTGTGAAGAGCAAACTTTTTGTCTCCTTGTAGGAACTTTTGAAGGGCAAGCTTTAAGGGTGTAATTGGTACCTTTTCAGGCTTTAATTACACATGCCTGTGAAAATTCGAGATTTTCACCTACATTTGAGAGAGAGAGCGTGTGTGTGTTAATATGCAAGTGCGGAAAAGATGGCTGTACTGAAATAATGTTTCATTCTGTAATGCCTGGCAGCAGAACCCCCTGTCACTCTAATGGTGGTACTTATTATGCAGACACCATGCAGTCACATTTTCTCATTTACAATGCCATTCATCTTACACTTAAGGTAAACACAACCACTCACACACATCCATGCACACCCCCACACAGATGCACACACAAAAATGGTCTCCACAAGGTATTGCACGCAGACACCCCTACATACACACACACACGTGTTTCTGCTACTCTATCAGATATGTAGGGACCTCAAATTTCTCAAATTTAAAGCATAATTTTCTTACATTTAATTTTACTTTACTGTTTCTATGATCCAAATACATCACTGTTGGAGACACTGCCATTTTGAAGTACCACAGATTACCAGTAAGTGCTGCTGGTACAAGTTAGCCTATAAGCATTTTCACAATCTGAAAAAAATGTAGGTTTTGAAGCTACGTTGTCTGACAAGTTTCTACATTATTTTCTCTCATTTATTTATAATTGATTGGGAAGTTGCACACATCTTTGTCCGTTATATCAGGCCCAATAAGGGAAGCCTGTATAGGAGTTACCCCTCCGCTCTACAACTATGACCTTCGACTTTGGTTCCTCCCATGTCAAAAGAATCACTAAGTGATGCTCCAACAGTTACTTCATCAGTGAAAGTGAGTGCTGAGCTGATTCTTAACATTTTCAGCCTCAAGGATAACATCAGTGGTCTTTCTTTGTCTTTTAGCCCTATCACATCTATTCCTTATTCCTGTCCTTCTCAGCTATGACCACCAACCATATGCATATTTAAAGTGTATCCATCCAACATCTGATTCCTGACGTAATATGTCAACTGTTATGACTTTGGTTTCTGTTGCCTCAACTTGATTGGCACTATGTCCACCATTTCCTGTGACCACAGGAAATGTGATCACAGGAGAAGATCAGTGAAATATTTCAAATCTTGAGAATGTCTCTTGGTTTATAGGTACAGTCTCATTTCCTCTTTTTTACTTTATCTTATTCGTACAGGTCCTTGGCTGTGGACTCTTGGTCAACTTCATCGAGCTTAGCAGGTTATCTGGAGGGAGCTCTGCTAGTATAGTCCTAAACCCTAAACCTAACTAGGAAAATGTCTTCACCTCCCATTGATTACCTCCCTTTATAGGTGAAAATGGTGAAACTGATCCTCTCTATGTATTATATGCAAGTACACACACACATAGCCCTCTATAATACATCATGCTTTCTGCTGTGCAGATATGATGGATCATGTGTTTAATTTTTTTATGTTAGCAAAAACATGTTAAAAACCTCATTAGATTCATAATGTTTCATTTCCAGTCAGACTGTAACCTGACTTTATTACTATGACCACCAGAGGGCACCAACGGTCTTTTCTTCTCTAGAGGAACCAGCCAGGCGTAGGGCGTGTTTCTGTGAAGCTACATGCATTCTTCATGTCCTAAGCCTCCAGGGGAGAGTCAGGAATTCCTGTTTTTATGCAACATAAAACAAAAGAAATAGAAAAAAATCAGGTTTGGGTCAGTGCAAACCTGATTTCCACACTGCAGTGCTGCAGTGTGAAAAAACAGAATTTTATTTAGCAATTAATGTTGTCATTATAATCATTTGAAATTTCTAGTGACAAATCCAGCCATATTTTTTTCTTAACTAAATTAAGGTGTTAAAAATATACTGTATTTGATGCTGTTGGCCTTCTTGTTTACATATTTAACCTTTGTTAAGGATGTTACAGTAGTGGCTGATAACGGACGAGTTGAACAAAGGTAAATGCCAATAGCATTATATTATCATCAGAAATTGTTGACTGTTTATATCTACCAGCAGAAAAAAAATGTTTCTTTGGTTTGTCAAATATGCATTTAAAGGTTTAAAGGTGCCCTCTGGAGGTGGTCCTATCCACAAAACACCAAAAACCCAATGAAAAACAGAAAGTTCATATATTTATTAAATAATTCTGTGTATATTCAATCAGGCCAGGTTTATGTTTGTCATCATTTTGCATCAGTTGTACTTTAAAAATAACCTGTAAGCAAAACTGAAGATCCTGATAGTTGAGAGATGGTTGTCACTTCGATGCCTTTCCACTTCAGACATAGCATAAACAGCAATTATTTAATTAACAGGAAAATTCCAACATATTTAGACCAACATGTTCTACTAATCCTGTATCATTTTAAAACAGCAACACCTTCGAAAAGATAGGGGGCTCAGCCATTTGTTGAGACCACAAAGATTTTCAAAGGCGAAATGTCTTTTTTCCATCTAAGGAAAAACATTCCAGGAGAGTTCCCTTCCTTTAGCCAGCTGACTGACAGTGTGCAGCACCACCATCAGTCAGCTGAGAGCTTCAACCACTGTCTCTGACTTTCCAATAAAAAAGTAAGACATTTTTACTCAGCCACCAGAAACTGAGCGTTCTGAATCTGATTGTGCAGATTCACAATCAGATTCAGAACTTCCAGCTTCTACTTTCAGCCACTCCTTTTCAAACAATCTGCACATGAAAAGTTCTGCTTTTGTTTATGCTGGACTCCCAGCTGTTCATGGTTCAGTATTTGCTATTTCACCTTTCTGCAGATTGTTTTGTAGAGCATAAAATATGTCATAGAAAATGCAGCTGGGGAAATTAAAATACCTTAACCCAATGCTATTGGCTGGCCTTTACAAAGCAGCCAATCCAGGAGAGGCATTCATTTCTCTTAGTTCTGGCTGTACCTCAAAGAACAGGAAGACCATGAATGTTAGCTTTTGTGGCAGTGCTTAGAATGTTTCCACTTTACATATTAATGTACATGAAGATACTTTGATGTTTGAACTTTTAAAATTGCCAGTTATAAGACTTTCAAGTATTCCAGGATTTTTGCTATTTGCTACTATTTATAGTTTCTAACCTCAGGGGACACTGTTGTTTCTTTTTCTTTTAGGCTATTTATTTACAATTAATCAATAAACTAAGCTAAACTAGATATGATGTCATTAAATTCTTAATATTTGATACTGGTTTGCAAAACTGCAGCCCAATTTCCCCAGGAAACTGTAAGTTTTATTTCAGCACATTTATCCAAGTCCCTCCTCCTCATGTTTTATGTGTGGAACCTGTAAGCTATGACATTACAAGTCATGTCATCGCCTCAGGTGATTCCATTCAGTGTACTGAATGTATTACTCCCTGCATTTTAAGGTGGAAACAAAAGAATGTGAAATCTTTTCTCGGGTTGGGGGGCAACTTGCCCAAGGATGAGACAGAAGAATGAATCCAGAGAGAGTAAAGCTCAAATTTTCTGGGTCAAAGTCAGCACAAGGTGTAAAGGAGGCAGGCAAACAGAGCAAAAGGGTAAGGCTTAGATCGATGTGTGGAAAATAAGCAAGACAGGTCACCGATGGATACGGCCGAGGAATGGTATAATGACAAACAAAAATAACCTGACAGACAGTCTGGAGGCCATCGTTCCATGTAGCGGAGGGCTAATGAGGGGAGCAGGAAGAGGAACAAAATGAGCTGGTTTTTATCAGGAAAGAAGAGGAGACAAATCTGCAGCAAGATGATTTTAAATGAAAGAGAAAAGCACAAAGAGATGAGAAAGATTTCTGAGAACATGCAGGGAAAATCTTATTTTTCTAGTATACCGCTGTTTCTCTCTGTTGGCTTCCTGAAGAGATTTTAAATTATTCTTGCATGTACAACTAATGATAGAGTTTCTTCATTTTCAAATAGGAATTTAGATTGCAGGTTTAATCGTGGCACTAACACTAAGGACTAGACACAGAGCTTTCAGGTATAGAGTTCTTTCTCTGGCGAAACCTGTCTGCTGTGAAGCAGAGCCTTAAAACTTTCATTCTGCATTTCCCTGCCACCCTGACTCATCACTTTGGTTGCTGCTGCCCTAAGCTGAGGCTCCTAAAGGACATGTTATGGTGTACTGAGTGATATCCCCTGTGGTGCTGGTTGCGGAGCAGCAAAAATGACACAAAGACTTCAAAAAGTTTTATATTCAAATTTTATTCTAGTTTAACTGGTGAAACTCGACATTATTTGGAGATACAAAGATCTGAATAACAATTGTCGTACAGGATTCTGCGCAGTAATGATGATGAATAATGTAGCTCTATGTACAGTTTGGAAGGATTTACACAGTCAGCCCAACGCTGAGTCAAACTCAAAGCAACAGTTCCTAATGTTTACAGTATTTCTTGAATGAGTGAAATCTGTGCAAGCAACATTTCATGACCCTTTAGTGAGAAAATGAGCTGATATGAGGATGATTTCTTTAACATTCTATTATATTTTATTCATGAATCTCAATAATTTTTTTCTGGGAAGTATTTGATAGGCTGATATAAATTGTTACAGACCTGTGAAATGGAAGGAAAATTATGCAAATGAAAATCAAAGACGTGGCAAGCATTCATATCGAACCGTCTTTACTCTCATATTACTAAGTAAATAGTGTAATCAAACATCAAAATGCAGATGTTTTTGAAGAGTCAAAGGTTTGCTAGAGTTTATCAGAGAACAAACTGCATCATGAACACCAAGGAGGACAACAAACAACAGAAAGAACAACAATCTGTTGAACTCCACTAGTTTAGCCTGAAAATCATGGAGGCCCTTTGTGATGGAGGATTTTCATGCGCTTTCCCAAAAGTTCATTGGAAAAATTTTACAATTAGTAAACAAAAACATTAACTGCTGTCTGAATGAAAAGTCAAAGACTTGATTGACAAGATAATTGTCTTGCTTGGAAATACACACTGGTTGCATTTTTAGACTAGTTGAAAAATTTCTCCTTTCATCTTTTCTTCAGCTATGTAAAGTCTTCCAGCACGCATGTGATGTCAGACAGCTTAAACCTTGATGTTCCCTCCTGGAAACTTCAAGTCTGGCTTGGTGTTTTTTGTTGTGATGTGGAGAACCATTCCTCCTCCAAACATTGTGTTTCTAATGACATCCAGAGAGTTCAGCATTGGCCTTCTCTGACCAAACTACACATTCTCCTAGTATCTTCCTGACTATTCAAACAAACGTCAACATTAATTTTCTTCAGCAGTGGAGTCTTAGGCAGTGAAAATGCATGGAGGTCATTGCAGGTGAGTGGCTCTTTCCCTATATAATGCATGTTGCACATTTATTTTATGTTTTCAGTACTTATTCTATGTGCCATTCCAAGTTTTCACCCATAGATTAATTTGTGGATTGCATACTATGAATTGTTTGTATGTCTGGATCACTTAGGTTGTTGAAAATGGCTAGTGTGAATTTTACGTTAATAGACACATTATAAATATTGAAAGAGAGAGAAACAACAGTCTAAGATGTGCTATATGCTTGGATAATGTTGCTCTTTTCAGACTAGTTTTTAGCAGAAAGTAATGAAGCTCTGCAGCTGTTCCACTGGGATTTAAAGCTGAAGTCACAGGAAACTCGGCTGGATCTACTGTGGTTTTTATCAGGGCCGGCCGCTAGCTCTCTATCTCCAGATCTTTTCTGGTGCCGAGCGCCTCGGAGGCTTTCAACCCTTATCACTGTGAAAATACATTAAAGACGAGATTAAAATGAGAGAGAACGGCAAAGGATGTTCTGCAAAGACTGTGTCAGGGATCTTTTGCTATATCTAAGTTGTTTGAATAGCTTGATGAAAATGGAAAAAAGGATGAAATATAACACTGACAATTTGGAGATATTCAATATTGCATCAGATTTCATACTATTCAGACAGTCTACAGCTGCTGGAAACACAATGGGATGCCAGGAAGCGTCATCTAAAGCTCGCAGTGGGGGCTGATTCATTCTAGAAATGCATGGGATTTTCATGCAAGAATTTGTGCGACAGTTTAATTCTCAAAAGTTCTCCATAGACAAACTCCATGATAGTTTGTACTGCCAAGCAAACAGAGTCTCTCCGCAGTCAACATCAGATGAGACTTAAATTAAGCAACATACATATGTTATGTACATAGATATGTGGAGAAGCCACAATTATTTCTATAAGTCCAGCCAGCGGGCTTCAATCAGCTGAGTCAAATCAGGATTAACCCACACATTTGATTTTAACATTTTAACTGGACTACTGGTAAAGGAGGGTGCTGACATAGTACTCCTGCCTCATATCTTTCATGTCTTTCAGGACTATACCTCCTGGAACCACCTGAACCTCCAGGGAGATGACTGCTTCCATGCAACACAACAGAACAATTTATTAAACAACAAAACCTCCAAACCTTCAGTTGGCTTACTGATTTGTTACTTAGTTGTTGTTGTTTTTTTGTCTCTGCAAAGAATACTCATTAAAACGGCACAAACTCGGACTACTGCTCATCTCCCTTCAGAGAATCTGAGCAACTTTTCATGAGTTTTCCTCTGGTAATCTAGAGAAAGCCACAACATAGAAAGACGGAGTATGAAAGCTGAAATATCAACCAGCATGGAGGAGCCGAGTTTGTTCTAAAAGACGGTTTTAATTTCCGCAAATCACATGTTTACGAGCATATACTGTAGCACAGTGCAAATTCATGTGATCCACTGTCAGAAGTATTCTCAACAGCAGCTGTAAATGTTTGAACAAACTGTTAATGAGATTATTTGTTTAATTGGGAAACTTCCAGAAAAACCAAGTCTGAACACTGAAGCCTCTGAATATTTACCCAGTACTGAAATGCAATCTGGGGTGCAACACAGGCATGGATTAGATGTGTTGTCCACGTAGCACTGTATCTGAATAGTACTAAAGAGAGAATAAATAAATCACAACAGACAGAAATAAATTAACCTTTCTACTCAACCATCAGCACTTCAAATCAATCCACGTTCCATGCTCCCTGGAATTCACCATTTCATGCCTTCACCTTGGGGATACAGCATCATTCCACTATTTACTCCGATCAGTTATTTTGAGACAAGGTCAGTAGAGGCAAGATGCACTATAATTAATTATCTCCATAAATGATGCATGAGGGGTTCAATCAGTCTTCCTAATTTCACACCACAGTCGTCCGAATAAAGCATTTCAGATATTTAAATCACCAGCCAGATCCATCCTGAAAACTATTACACTAAATGAACATCATTTGGAACCAATACATGGAAAAGGCCATATGGATGCTGTCCTATAACTCAGATGTATGTACCACACTATGATCCTTTTATAATTCTAGCACAGAGCACACATTCCTACACACTGAAAGACATGCTTAAAATACCTGGTTTTCATATAAAAAGTCAAAGTGATGTTTGAAAGTTTCTAAACAAACTTCTAAAGTTATTTAACTCTATGGCTATGTACTGTATGCTGGCACATTGAAAATGACTTTTACACAGGTAGAACCAGGACGTAATGGAGGGGATACTGTATAACATCATATGTCACATCTGAGCAGTATGTGTACATGGTGATTAGTGCGTGTGTTTTGAGGTAAAACATATGGATTTCACAGTGTTTCACTGTCTGGACAGGGTATTTTAATTTTGTCTTTATGTCACCTTTTCATTTTATTTCATCATTTTTTGCCAACAGAATTAATTATTTCATGGACACTGAAATGTCCATGAAATACATTTCAATTTTCAATACTCTCTGAGAGTGATTAATTGAGTGTCCTCAATCAATCACTAAGTGGTTTAGACCATCGGTTTATCAGTTCCAAGCATCCAGCATGGAGAGGTGAGCGAATCTTCCATAGTGGAGAAAGCATGGAACAGCATGAAAAGAATTTTTGTTGTAATTATGTCATTTCTTAACTGTTGTGTTCTATACATGTTGCGTGATACGTGTAGCATGAATATGATCAAATTTTTCTGACACCTTCCAAAGCCATCTGTGGCAGCCTGGGTTACCTGGCCAAATATGGCTTCTACACAGTGTTGAGAATAAACAATTCTGTGTTTTTCCTTTTATCTCTTTTAGCTAGTTGCAAAGCTAAAGCTGAAGGAAGTGACATGTTAGGAAATGTCCTCAAAGATAAGATTAAAGGGTATGACACACTATGGAACGCCCTCTTTAGGGCGTAGCTTAGATAGAGGCTGACAAAAGGAATGGAAAACTTTTGTTTGATGCCATTTTGTCCTTCTAACTCCTAAAGGTAGCATGAGAAATGGACCAGCTGTATTTTCTTGTTGATAAATGGAATTCATAAATTCAACTCACTGACTCTTTTTCAACCTCATACATCAAGAACTTAGCATGGAGAAAGGATAATTCTCCACAACAGTCACAGATGCAGTTAGATGATACCAGATTATATTTTTCTGAAATTGTTTCTGCCTATGTCACTGAAAGGAATGGCAGATATGCAGAAGTATGAAAGGAACTGAAGCAAATGTTTTCCATCTGGAAACAACCTGAAATTCTTTAGGGTCACCATTTGTATGTTGAGGAAAGTTTCTCAAGAATTTCCCAAGTGGCATCTAATGTACTGATCTACTGAAGTTATGACTTATCCAGGTTTTGGATCAATATTTTGTGTTCTTAAGTCCTTTTCGTATTTCAGCAGGTGAGTGACTTCTCAGTTAGTCCTTATTTTATTTCACTGTTTAATTTGGTTGAAGAAAACAAATTATACATTGTTCAAGACATACTTGAAAACCTCAGGGGAAATTGAGTGACATGAAAGTAGCTCAGATGAAAATTCCAAATACCCTAATTCCATTCCAACAAAGACATGCAGAGGGTAAAATCAAATGGGTCAAGTGATGACCACTGATTTAGATGACAAACTTGAGCAGAACATGAAACCTGTGCAGGAAAAGAAACCCATTTACCTTGGGAGGGGAGGGGGTTTCAGGGGACTTTTGGAGGGGTTACTGGGAAAATTCACATTCAAGGGGAAGTGTATCAAACCTCCTGATAAGACCTATACTCCACTGGCATATTCCAGAAAGTTCACAGAAGAGATGCCGCGGTAATGTAATGGCTCAAATAGATTTAATACCACTGTTAATTAACTAAAAATATGGATTGATCTCTACCAGCACATGGACAGGTCATTGCCAAATGCCAGGAAATTGAGCACAATGGGAAAATATTACAATGGCGGCAGGAAAATGTCACATAACCAACTTCAAACCCTGCTGGCATCTCTATATTTCATTGACAACACAGATTTGTCATGCAGACACAGGGAGGGACAGGTGATTTCTAGTCATTCCAGAGGAGCCTAACTCTGTTGATGAGCAAATGTTGTCCCTTCAGGGACACATACAGTCAACTTTGTGCAATCAAGAACTTCTGATGCTTCTAATCAGTTTTAAAATGCCAACAGGATGTCCTCCCAAACAGCAATGATGCTCACATGCAGTCTGATTCTTAAATATATTCAGCCAGTTAGATGCAGGCGTTGCCAGATTAGATTGTGTCTTAATTTGCATAAATTTACCAGAAGTTCACAGCCAACCTCAACCAATATAGTTTGATTCATGTCTGATTGGCCAGTCAAAAAAACAAAAAACAAAAAGAGTGAAGTTTATTTGCTGAACTGTTTGGGTGAGTCTGACTTTCTGATGCATCCCAATATATGTAACTGTCTTTGATAAATCAGACACCATGCTTGGCTCCAGCATTAGAAGTAATGTCAGTGTGTTTTTTTTATGTCAGAAGCAATGACAATAGATTGTGAGATGTGAATAAAAAGACGGCAACATCTAATTAATAAAAAAAAAAAAGAGACCTTAACACAAAGTAAATGAAAAATATAATGGAATGTGACAATCAAAGTTGTTAGTGAGTGTGTCTGTAAGTAAGAATAGTGTGGAACTGATATGACGGACAGCAACAAAGTCAATAAATATGCAGAATGTGATGCCTCCACTGAACTTGGTATCAGTGGGAAACGCCATGAGCTAAAGGTTTGTTGGAAGTTGAACTACTATTGGCAAACCATGTTTGACAAGAAAAAGATTTCTGCTCGACACAAAACATTATGTATGTAGCTATCAGTGTACAGTGTGAATCTGTCTGACATTCCCTTGAACTGAATTTAAAACATCATTGATCTAAATTGGTGTAATAATGCAATGGCATACTGACTCAGATTTTTCAACAGAATAAATACATTTGTATGCTCCTGTATAATTCATGGTGTATGATTATAAAATGATCTGATAGTGCTTACTTGGATTTTGGTGTTCTGTAGTAGCTGGTGCTCTGTGGTTGCTCCAGCCCCAGGCAGAAAAACGTCCCTTCTACGTCTTCCATGACAGAGGCAATTACTGTTACAGATGCTATCAGCCCTGTTACAGTGTGGTCATCTTCTGCTATAGGGCAGGAATGACAAGTATAAGCAAAGGTAGAGAACAATGGATTTCTTCTTGAAGGCTTCACAAGGATAAAAAATGGAAAAAGCTTGCTGTCTGTCTGTCTGTCTGTCTGCCCTCTTAGAATTCCTCCAGCCTTTTCATAAGGAAGGGGAGGTTTTATTTTTGGAGTACGTGGATTGACTTTTGCCTTTAGCTTCCTTTTTGTTTCATTTAAACACCAGCTTGTTTTTCCAAGTGCCAACCTATATGATCTCTGGTGGTCTCTTTGTCACCTCCAACTCTTTACTGGGATTATGCTGACCTTCCTCGTGACCCAAAGACTTGAAGGTTGTGCTTCTCAGTCCAGTTTCCAACCTGACTCAGTTGTTCTTGGCATCTTCTCATAAATAAACTGTAACTTTGCATTCCGGGCACAGAGTGACTTTTCCTGTTACCATTGTACAGAAGGGGGCTGAAAATTTTATGCTTTCTAAATTATTCATGCAGATGTTGGATGACATAAACCATCCTCAAAAATAAAATCCAAGAGGGAGAAAAAAGAGAGGAGGGTTTTGTCTGGAAACAAAGGAGAACAAAATCGTTAGAACTACCATCAGTTGTGTCTTTGGTCTGATGTTTACTGGCTTTGATTTTTTTTTAAGTACAGAGGACAGCTAGTGGAAGTAAAGAACAGGGGCAATTGTTTCTGTATGGAGGACCATTCCTGCCATAATTAAGAATACAGACAGAAATAAGTCAGTGCTCAATAAATCAAACTTCATATGATTTAATGCACAAAAAATACAATGAATAAATAAATCCATCCATCCATCCATTTTCCTCCGCTTATCTGGAGTCGGGTCGCAAGGGTAGCAGCTTAAGAAGGGGGGCCCAGACTTCCTTCTCCCCAGCCACTTCTTCCAGCTCCTCCAGGGGAATCCCAAGGCATTCCCAGGCCAGCCGAGAAACATAGTGAGACAAAAGTACAAATGGAAGTAGCTGGGCTGTATCAAAAGTCTTGTTCAAAACCAAAGAAAATTAGTCAAAATTGCTCATTTTCTCTTGCAGCTGTAGGGTCAAATTTCCTGCAATATAACAGAATGCAGAGACACTCTTTTTTTTTTTCTGAGGACAAATTACCACTGCAGATGCCACCAAAACAGATAAACTCCCTATCAGGGAACAGCTTACCATATATTGGGGGATTTTACAAAGCTGTTTCTCATAGTTGCATTGTTGGAGGAGAGAAATTGTAAAAAAAACAAAACAACTATTTTCTTTCTGTTGCTTTTGCAGTTTAGCTAGAAGTCTTCTGATGCTCTTTCCCACAATCCATCAGTCAGACTGTTAATCTCTCTGTATTGACGCCTATAATGGTGACCATTTTGCTTTTTTTTTACTGTTACGTGACATATCTAAGTGTTAAGAGGTATATTCTTGAAAGTCGTTGAACATATTTGATGTTAAGAAAGCAATAGTGGCATTCAAATTATAGTTTGTGCACCTATGACAGATGAACGGGATTTTACATTTTCACTACAAACTCATGGAAAGCTTAAAACATTTGATTCCAGTAATGGTTATAAGTTAGAAGTTAGCTGATGTGATAATAGGCTTTATATGGATTTTAAGTCTGATTCTATAACTTCACCAGGCTTCTGCAATACTTTGTTACAATAAAAATGTATTGAATAACGATCTGCATTGTTGCGTTTTTAGGCCAGAACTAACAACCTCTGTGTTTTTTGCATTAAGCTGGAGGCAATGATGACCTATCATTTCACTGATATTAGAGACAGAGTCATGTTATATTACATTAAAAAGTGTTTGTAGTGCGTCAGTAAAATGTAAATAAATGTTTATCATTTTGCTTGAGCACACCGGCATTTTTTTGTTATGCTATTACTGAATTTAAAAGCTCTGTTAATGCACAATGACAAATTCAGAACCTGAAAAAAAAGACAGGAAATATATGAACCGTTGCACCCAGGCTCTGCTTCCTGTCCACCACTTAAGTACACGAAAATGCATTTTTGCACAAACACATTGCATCATTATCAAATTTATTACCTCAGTGAGTTGTTGAAGGCATTAAATATCATCAAATTTAAAACCTACTAATATGTTACCGAGTTGTCTCATTGTTGAGTACATGATGCCTGTTCTTCAGTTAGAACATTAATACATAAATGTTTAATGTGTTTAGTTCAGTGATGACACATCATCGAACTGTATGCATGTAAACATCTATAGTCTGAAAGCGCGTGCGTTCACGGTCTGAACCTCCACCTGGAAGGTACGAGGAAACTGAGTGTGACAGGAATAGGATAAATTTTTCAGGATGTTTGTTGCATTGCAAAGACAGCAAATCTTGAAAAGTTTTCCCCAGGATGAGCTTAGGGACTCTCGAGATTCTTCCATAATTTTTTTATTTTTATTTTTTCTGTGCTGCTGTTGCCAGGCTTCTGTGAACTGCATATGTGCAGTTTGCAGATTGGGATGTGTTAAGTTTGTTTTTCTTTTGTTTTTTTTTTAATTGGCCTTTTCAGTGACCTACTGCTGCATCCTCCTTTCCTGAAACTCGTAACCCTGCCCGCTGGTGGAGAGGCACAGTCCTCATGGGATCTCCTGAAATCTAGAATCATTTCCACGTCTTTTAGGTGAGAACTGATCATTCAGGCGCCTTTTCATCAGGCTGCTGTACCTTGGTGATAGCGGGGTTCTGTATTGTTTCACCATTGTGTTATCTGCAAATTGAGCTATTATGTAGGAATGCAGTTCAAGGAGTAACTTGAGCATAACATTCAACTACACAACAATCTCTGTTTCCTTGTGAGAGATGCCCTCTGTTGTTCAAGCACCCCATCCTTCCCCCGTACACACACCCACTGCCTTTTCTCAGCAGGATAATCGATAAAGTTACTCTAACCCCTCTGTTTTCCAGTGCAAGTGGTAATGGTGACACATGTATTGTCTCACTCTTGCATACAACCACAAAAATCTTTCCCATTGAGCACTGAGCCTCTGCAACACACACCACTAACTTCTTATTTCATCAGCACACCTATTGAGAAGAGATGTTTAACCAAACTACAATGACTTACAAAAGCATAAGCAGCAGACCAACACGAAGTAATGCATAGTTGTGATGCAGAAAACACATAACCTCATGATCCCTGGATCTGCTCAACATGTGAATGGCTTTATAGGCACCTGGTGACTTTCCTGGTGACATTGCAATGTAGAGCCGTGTACCATTATGGGACCTAATCATATTACTTGTTTTAATCTGAGCTAAAGCATGTAGAAATTAAAGAAGACAGGGTTCAAAAGGAAACCTTAGGTAAACACACATCCTACAAATAATGACTTGTCCAGATTATTCTTTTTTTAGCACTGGTCTGATAACTGCTAAGGGCCTCCAGTAGACATGTACTGCATAAGAAGCTGACAAGATACTTTTCTCTCTGGATGAAACCTAATGAGGCAGAGACCAGTTTAATACCTTTAGTAAATAGTAAATGCATGAATAAGCATTTTGATGTAGATGAGGCTGGTGTGGAGCAAGAACAAATGCCCTGAGGAAGCTCTGCCTGTTGAGCGGCGTGGGCTCACAGAGGAGCTTCACATAGGCAGAGAGATGAATGCTGTTGTGACAGGAGACATACCATGCTAATGTCTCTGTAGCTGATGAATATTTGCTGCGTCTGATATTAGTTAAACATGAAACACAATAGGACAGAATATAGTCTGGGAAGAGACTGACTCATGCTTCTAACTTCACTGCTCACGACTGCAGTGCAGAGGAACTGGGTAGTTCCAGGAACTATCCAGGGTAGACAAGGCTACCCAGGCTGATAACTCTCACAGTTCCCCAACTTCCTCTGACAAAAACAGTGCTTAAGGAAAGCACTGCTGTTACATACAACTTCAGAAAGCGAACTGCTGTCTTCTTAAACAGATACATCAGCCAGTGTACACTAAAATGAAGAAGCTTCATTAAGGTGTCAACACAGAGTGCATATTGGGTCTTAGACGCAGCAGTTTTCCTCAAAACAGTCGCAAGTTTGGGACTTTACGCTACAAACAGCACCTTGATAGTACTGCTAGGGGGAAAGTCGGGGCTTCCTCCTTAGAACTTAAACCTCCCCAAGTGCTGTTTGCTGTGTTTGTTGTGTCAATGGATGATTATCAGGACTGTTTTTTTCCAAATGCAGTGTCTGAGGTCCTTTGCTAGTTCTAAAATAAATAGTATTTAAGCCCAGTTTCTGTTTTAATGGGAGCTTTTAGGTCAAAATAGGTAAAGTGATTGGTCTGCACTAGGAAATATTAACACGTTGAACGTTTTAGATGAACCACATGCGTTAACGTTGACAGCCTAGCTTAAACCTGAACCAGGTCCAGATAGTTGACTTTTTTGCACCAGCCTTGTTAATGAGCTCTTCCTTTGTGCTCTCGAAACAGACCAGTTTCCTTGTGGTCTGTTTCGATGCCAGATGATTACATCATCAACAATCCCAAACGCTGTTAGCCGGTAGACTACAGATCTCTATCTTTGGCCAAATTTCAATAGTTTCTACTGTGTATCATATGTATTGATCAGTACGACCCTCAGGCCATCCACTTGTTGTTGCTGAACTAACCAACCTACCCTGGACAGTCTAGGTCTGACACTGTCTGTCCCAAGCACCTGCAGCACTTGAGTTATTTCATTTGTCAGTCTATCCAAATCCCTCATCAAATCAAGAGAGAGGAACTTCCCAGCTTTCAGAGGAATATCTTTCATTTTCCATTTAGGTAACAAAACAAACAGCAACTTATCCATCATAATCTAATGACGGTGACACTGACTGGACTAGATTAAATAAAAGGCTAATCTCAGACACAAATAGCAAAAGAATTGCACCAAAATAGGGTGTGAAGACAATGTCAGCTGATCTGGCTGTTTGTCTGACTGAGGCAGGAGTAATTGAGTTTACATATTAGGTTGAGCAGTGGGAGATGCTGTAATATGTAACAGAATTAAGTAAAGGGGTTGATTTTTTCTTCTTAGGGGTAAATCTGTAGACTCCTTCAATTCTTCAGCTTCCATTTTGATATAATTACCAACCTATCTTTCCCCATGTTGGCCTTCTTCCCACCTCCTTAGGACATTAGAGCTCTTCAAAAACATTATTCAGTGTGTTAATCACTCTCAGGTCCAATTGAAACAAAGAGGATGTTTTTACAGTGAAGATCTCTGTTCTCATGTTTCCCTATGCTTTCTGCACAACAAGCTTTTATGTCTTGTGTAACTATCAACCTCCAGACTAAGGTTTTAACAGCAGAGACACTTAAGATGTGAGGACAATAGAGGCGCTATCTATGTTAAAATGCTAGGTTTTAGTGATGTAAAAGAAAAAAAAAGAAACCAGGATAAATCATTTCATTGATGCCACTTATTTTTAACTGAAAAACAACCATGTTACTGATTTTCAATCACTTTGATTTTATATTTTCCTACATTAGTCAGTTGACAAAGGGCCGTTGACACTTGCTCTGAACTGGTAGCGAAATGTTCAGAGGAATATCTTTCATTTTCCATTTAAATGAATACTTTTATGAACCATCGTTGGATATTTACTGCTAACCAACTAAGGCAAATACCAACTATCATTAATAGTCTGTAGTGAATCTGATCAACCAGAAATAAAGAGTAGCTAAAACATGTAGCATTCAACTACAGGTACGTGTATCTAATGTATGCATTAGATACACGTAGGCATATATCTAATGCTGAACCCATTGTTTATGTAAAAAAGATTTTTCAATTTCTGTCACTGGTTGTTGTCCACATGTGACAACAGTCTTCTGTATTCTTTGTATGTCTGGAGCAGAAAGTAGAAATGTAAAGAAACAAGTTTCTTCCAAAGAAAACACCCAGATCCTGCTAAAATCTCCCAGAATCTTGTGGCACAACATGCTGGACATAAAGCTCTTTTATTTCTGCCTCTACAGATTCACAGTACTTGTTTTGAACTTGTTTTGATAATGATCAGATTAGAGGAGAAAGTTTTAAAGGGCTTTTCTATGAACTCATCTTTTGTGTCACAAACACCTTGAACGTGTTGGATAGTATGGCATCCTAAATTTAAGCTGGCGCTGATGTAATAATTAGTCCGCTGCATCAGAACATACTGGAGTTAGCTCATGAGTTTCATGCCACATAGGGCATGGAATTCAGCTGATAGGCCCACACGGTGCTGATAATGCAGCAGTGAATACTTGCAGCCATTTGTGGGGATGAATTTCATCACAACCATTGTTAATTAGCTGAGATTGGGGGAAAGCTGTGATTATCAAATGAGCTTAGTGTATTTAGCTGGGACTAATCCCTGGCTTCCCTTGTTTGTGGGATTTGATGAGGAATACAGCGGTGAGTCATCTGGAGAGGTGACAGAACAACTGGATGTACAAAGCAAAACCACAGCCTGGCCGCTATTCAAACCTCCCTGCACTTCCTCGTGTCAACAGAAACATGGCCAAGCTGATTCATACAACATCATGTTTGGGTTCTGGCTGCGACAATGAATGATGATGATAATGATGATGATGATGATGATGAACAAAACAAGACTTCTCAGCTGTTCAACTGATAATGACTTCTCCCTCATACCATTACATGACGGGTTAATTTAGATGGATCATTAGTAGAATTTCCAGCACTTTAAAGTCAATGGAAGATAAATTTATTGCAAAATCTGCAGAACTACTCAGTTTGAAGTTACTTATATCCTCCAAAATCATAAGCTTTGAAGGTCAGCTGTCCTGCTTGTCTCTAAATTGCACACAGTTTTAGTTGGTAACAATAAGCTCAGCACATAATGGTTTTGTGGGAGATTTACTCTGCCCAGTTGTTGAATATGCTTTTACCCAAACCTTTTAGAATTGTGTGTATTTTATAAGCGAACAATACTGAATCAGTAAGAAACCCTTTCTCCTCTGAAAACAGCGTTTTATTTTGAGGATGTCTGCAGAGGTTTTTAGAACAGTTTGAAAAGCATTGTGCTCTGTGTTGTTTCTAAAATACAAATGAAATTAGTTTTTTTTTTTCTTTAGGTGACCTGTAAGCTGTTTAGTAGACATCAATATAATAATATTGCAGTAATTGTATCTTGATTTGGTTATTTTGTTGTTTGTTCCTGTCTGTTCTCATCTGTCTGTTGCATATTTTGTCTTTCATTAATTATTTTCTTTAAATCACTTTGATTTATTCAGAGCAGCTTGGCTCTGAGACATTTGTCGGAATATAAATCAATTTTCTGATCCAGATCACTTTTACACAAGCATTTATTGATGTTTTTGATCTCAACAATGTTAGGAAACCAGAAAAATAAATCCATAAACACACACATGTCAGGGATTCTGCTGCAGTTTGTACTTAAACCTGTAGATATTCACAGGTTTAGACTAATAGTAGCCTTTGACAAGCATCAAAATGACCCTTTCATCACATTACGTCACACAGCTGCTTGCCATCACTTTAACTTTGTTGGGTTGGAAATGTTGGTGAAATTCTCTAAAAGCTGCAGCGACAAAATCACTTGGCAGTAAGTGTTTCTGCTGTGAACGTTCAAACTGAGTCACACTAAACAACTCAGCGAAAGAGCTTTTTTTATATTACTCACAGTCAGAAATATATTCAAGTTATATTTCAAAAGTTTTATCAGCTTTTATTTGCAATTAGCACAGTTAGCTTCTTTAGCATTGCTTGATGTAATACCTGAGTAATCTCTCTGTTTGTTTTCTAGATTGAAAAGAAAAATCTCTGGTCAGCATCAAACTTGTCCAACATTTCATAATCTTATATGGTCCATAATGGATAAAAACTCTAGTCAGTAAAGCAACTTCCTGTACTCTAGTTAGCTTTCATGTTGTCAGCCATTCAGTCTGCCACTGAATGCCAGGAAAGGCCATGTGAACTGCAGTTATTCTGTTTTGTGAGCACTGGATAGTAAAGAAAGCACGTTTGATAGATTTCATCGTTGCAGTTTATTTAGGTTCAGTTTCCCCTGTTTCATTCAGCAGCCTGTAGGGTGCAGCTTTATCACAGTCACACTGCTTAATTGGATTTTTTCCAGGTGATGGACGGTGTTACAGCTGAGACAGTGGCACCCTGCTCCACAACCAAACAACTCTTTCATGCACATCCACAAATATGTACAAGATGGAGATTTCAATCTTTAGCCTACATAGGGGTAGCATTTTAAACATAGTACAATCTACAAATGATTTTTTTTTTTTTAATATTTGAAAATATGTCACCTAGCAGAAAGAGACAGCAAGCTCAAATCGTGGCACCGGCAGCTATCGTGGCACTTCCGGTGGCAGCTGTTGTAAGGTGCCACGGGTGCCACTGGCTGCTGCGTAAGGTGCCACTGGCTGCCGAGACCTCATACTGGCACCTGCAAAAGGCTACAAGTCTGTTTTTCATTCTTCATCCGTGAATTGTCACTTTGTTCTATGAAGTTGTTAGCTTGTGTTCACATGCTGATTATACCATATTTCACCAAGGAGTGTCACGAGAAGCCACTGGTAGGATGAGGAAGAACAGATAGACACCAGGTAAGTCTAAAAGATTCTTCTTCAATGAAACCAGAACTCTTGCCCACAGTTCTGGTTTCATTAAAGACTTACCTGGTCATCTATCTGCTCTTCCTCATCCTACCAATGGTGTCTCATGACAGAAGGATCCCACGAAAACAAAGAAACACAGGTCAATTTAAATACACAAGGGGAGATAATCAGAAACCAAAAACAGCTGCAGCAACAAAGGATAACACTTAACACCAAAGGTTGAGGAAATTAACAAGAAACTCAGAGAAAAACCAGTATAATGACAAAGAGACTCTTCAACCTGACTTTGGTATCACTGTTATTGGCATATAAAATGTTCAACAGACATTGCGAGAACGTCAAAAGAGCGCGCAATTTGTAGCAAGACAAACACATAAAGATTTGGTAAAAAAAAAAAAAAACAACTATAAAGAATTATAAAATATAAAAACTGATTAAAAACATTTTGTTTTCCACAGTGGGTAAATGTTGGAGCATCGTTCGGGGAACGTCCATTCCTGAACTCCTGATTTGACGTTTATTAATTTAACTCTCTTTATTGAATTTAACAGCTTGACATGCATCAATCATTAAGATAATAAAAACACAAAACAGATAACAGAGAAAAAGCAGTACAGGCTGATTTATCCCAAAACCCTACCCAACCCACCCGTCTCCTTTCTAGGTCTAGGCACAAGACAGACAGCTAACAGAGATACAGTCTCTGCAACAACTTCTAACAACACGACATACACACACATCCATCCATCCACACAAATTTCAAGGAAGGCAGAAAAAAAAAAAAAACATATCTACATATACCTACACACATACATATAAGGCCTGTAGATGATTTAATTTCCGTCTGTATCAGGGAGCAAAGTCATGGTACC